>JAWWES010000001.1:110997550-111086343 GCA_035583135.1 Lophotriccus pileatus
CATTAGAAACCACATGGGTTACTAGCTATTGAGGACTCCACTAACTTGAGGGGTTCATATGGGATTTTTGAGGCCGTGCTCAAGAAGGTAAGTTGCAAATATATCAGTATTTGGAAAGTTCCTATGGTTAGTTTGACACTTCCTTGTGGCTTTGGCCATCAGATACCATGGGACTGAGAAGTACAACTGGAAAGCTCCATGGCAGCAAAGTAATGAGTGCTTACACTCCTGTTTAACTCCTGTGTGAGGCTGGCTAAGAGATCTTTTCCCTGCCCTAGAAGCAGCTGGCTGTGGCTGTGCAGCTGCACAGCTCTTGCAGTGGGAGAAGGGCTGACTCCATCCTTGTTGTGCAGAGGGTTTGCATACAGGATGAACTACAGCTGCATCCCTCTCTTGTTTCATAATCATGTACAAATTTATAGTCATCCAAGTAGGTATGAGAATAATTAGCAAAGTGGAAATGAATGTTTTTAGCAAATAACATCTGCTTAAAATCCCTACTTGTCCTGTGTTTTAGACTTACTGTTGCCCCTTAGGAGTGGGAGGAATTGCAGGTGTTCCTGTCATCTCCTTTCTCTTTGGAGGAAGGAAAAAGTTAGAGTTCAAAGGGGGAGTTAAACCACTTTGGTTCTACCAAAGTTACACAAAATCTCTGTGGCTGTACTGGAAATATCCACATGTCCCTCTCATTGACAAAATGCTTCCAGGATTTCATCTGTTCTGGCAGACTGTGTTAGTCAAAGGAGGTTTCTCCTGTTGTTTGAAAGACCTTTTGCTTGGCTGCTCTGTCACCTGAGGAAACATTTCTACATAACAAGTTTTCCTTGAGTTGGTTTGGTTTGATTTTCATTTTGCCTTATGGCGACAACAAAGCTTTTATCCCAGTGTAACCAGTTTTCACCAAGTTGCCTATAAAACACAGGGCAAGCTGTGTTGACTGCTCCCTCTGGGAGTGGAAACCGAAAGACAGCCAGTCCCTTAGCAAGGTTTAAATCCTGTGTGGGCCTCTGAGTTCAAGGAGTGTGAGGAACCTGCACGTGTGTCAGGCACTGGGCTGGTGCTGGAATCTGGATGTGGAGGATTGTAGAGCATGAGTTTCCTTGTGCAGCCATTTCCAAGGCATTGATCCATTGCTGTTTCAGCCCCTTCCAACTATGTGGCACGTTGCATGGCTGGCATTTGTTGCCCACCAAGTACAGTTGTACTTACGTTGCTTATGGAGGCTGCAGAGTTCCTCTGGAAGCCAGAGATTTCTGGGGATCTTTCCCTCCTCAGGAATCAGGCTGCTCTAATCACAGTTTAAAGGGAGACTGCAAAAATCTGTGAGCTAATCTGTAAAGTCAAATCTTTCTTCTCTTTCACTTCCCTCCTCTGGACATGTCTCCAGCATGAAGCTGATATTTATGTATGTGTAATGCCTATGCCCTAGGGGAGGCACTCCTAAGTGAGTCAGGGATTTGCTGTGTGCCTAGTTAGCACACTGCAGCCATTCCTGCTAAGTCCTGCCACCCTCAATTCCCATTTATGCCACTGGGAAGAGAGAAGAAAGCTCTTCCCCTGGTGCTGTCACAACTAATGTGCTGGCCAGACTGGCTGCACAGAGGAAGAGAGGGAATGCCACCCCTGCTCAGGGCTCATGCCATCTCCTGGGGTGCTGATCGGCATCCCCAACCGGGAATGACACCGAGGACAAACCTCACTGGGGTAACTGAAAAAAAAAAAAAAAAAAAGAATGAATCCTTTAGGCATCCTACTGTGGTCACTGATTGTTCCAGGAGTGGTTTTGAACCCAGTGAGAGGAGGCTCCACACACCCCCATGAGTATCTGCAGAGCTGTTGAATTCTCTCATGCTGACGAAGTTTGAGGATAACTCACCAGAATATTTCTGGGCTTGTTCTGGAGGCTGGAAATTCAGCTACAATTCCAGAAAGCTTGAACTCTTACTTAGGGGTCGAGCTAGCAAGTATAAATGAGGGCTCAGGTTAGTTGACTGATCCGTAGAAGAGGTGCTCTATTTTTTGCAGCTCTTTATGCGTGAGTGTGCACGCAAGCACAAAACGCACGAGGAAGAAATACGGGCCGTTCCCTTGGCCTCATCCCACTTTCCATGAAAAGAAGTGTTCCCCTGGAAGCCGTAGCCATTCACCTCCCGCAATCTGCCACCTGTCAAAGCAATTTGAGATTTGCAAGTGACAACTGAGTGCTAATGTCTGCCATCCTTGCCCTGCAAATAGCCGAGGCATTCCAAATCCCACGGCCCTTGGCCCTTGCGTCAGCTCTCCTCCCCGAGATTAGTTCAAACCCAGCCAATCACCCAGTGGCCATTTGGAGTGATTCACTCTTAGAAGTACATATCTTCCACACTCACTAAAAACTTCAGGGGGAAAATGAGTCATTTCACATTATAGAAAGTCGTATCTTGCCCTTGGTATTTCTGTGTATACACGAGTGATAATCATTTATTTTTAGATAAATTTCTCCAGTATAAATGCTGCTTCCTTTGATAAAGGTCGCCTTGAGAGCCACTGCTAATATTCTGCTTATTGCAGAAAAGCTATAGGAGTTCATTTATTTATTCATGCGGTTGAGTGACAGGGAGCCACAGCAGCGGCTGATTGTTGGGAGTCAGCCTGCAGACAGGGTCCCTGTTGCTAGGCTTATCTGCCCAATATGTGTTCAATAATGCAGTGAAATCATCCCCTTTCTGGCATTTGCTCGCTGTTTGAATCACTCAGATCTGCCTCCTAGACCGTCTGGTGATGACGCAGGAAACCCTGGCTTTTCAGGGGGAGCCATTAGACAAGGTATTTGTCACGGTGTCCTGGAGAAGATCTTGGCGCTGGATAGCCCAGACCAAGCAAACGGATAAAGCGAAGCCTCATTAGCTCCTGTCAACATCCCAAGGAACCCAAGCGCTCCCCGTGGCAGCTGGGGGTGGGGGTGGGTTTGGTCCAAGCGCTCCCGGTGTCCCTGAGCCGCCCGTGGAACATCCTCTGTGGGGGCCTGCGGCTGTTTTGGGATGTGCCAGACATGATACTGCACCCAAATATTTCAGCTGCAGCACCCTCTGGGTAACAGCCTCGCTTTTTTTTGAGTAAAACACAGCAGCATTCTTGTCCTGGGGTCACCTGGCCTCGCCTCAGCCAGTTTCAGCCCTGGCAGGTCCAACCCCTGCCGGCCCTGCATGAGCTGGGCAGCACAAATTCCCTCAACAGTTCCCAAGGGGATCCAGCTCTTGAGCAAGAACAAACTTCCACTGCTTTCTGCAGACATCAGCAGAGAAAGGCCAGGAATACCATCTGGCCACGAGAAGAATTTCAGTGCTCTGCCCGAAGGGACGAGATCAGTTTCTGCTACACTTCAGTGTCTGAAGGAAGTGTCTTGAGTTTTACAGACATGTGTGTGTGTGAATGTATGTTTTTATTATAGATAATGGGCAAATTGATATTTAAAAACCCAAATGCAAAGCTATGTGTCCCACAGGGGGAAGTTAGCAATTTATTGAGATTTTTGTTTGCTGCCTCCCCACCCCAAACTGAAGATGGTTTGGACATAATTCTGTACTGAAGCAGTTTTCAGCCCAGTAGCTAAGGAACCTAAAATAACAGTGACCTTTCCATCAGGGGCTCTGTGTGGCTCAGTAGCCAGCTGCTGAATGCCTGGGGGTGTTCAGTGCCCCCCTGTGCCCTGCTGGGGTCCTCTCTGGAAGCAGAGGTTTCATGCTCTCACATTTTTGAAGATTGGCCCCTGGGTTTTGGGCCATACCCTTTGCAGAGAGGATGCAGTGGCCTCGGGCACAGAGGGAGGGAGCAGGGGAGGGAGCTGAGCTGTGCAGACCCTGTGTGTTGCCTGGGGATGCATTCCTGTCTCCTCCTGGGGCAGCGCAGTGGATCGAGCTGTCTCCTATGCCAAGCTTGGCCTGAGCCTTCCTCATTTGAGCCTTCTGCCCTGTAGCATACTTTTTTTTTGGGAATTCCAAGTGCCTTTGCCCTTCTGTATGGACATATTTTTCCCTCCCCACTCATCCTCTGCATTTCCCCTGGCCTCCAAGGCCAGAGTTCATCCCAGCTCTGGAGCCTCTCTCCATGTCTTGTTCCCCAGGACAGGCATCCAAGAGGCAGTTCCCTATGCACCCAATAAAACCTGGTTCAAACTGTGCCTCTCCCTCCTTCCCATCCTCCAGAAGTTAAGTGTCATTTTGGATATAAACGATCCGGATTAAAGAGGTATCCGAGACATTTTACTATCCTGCTGGCTCCTGAGTTAAAAAAACACCATAAATCACAGAGCCAGATTCAGCTCTGGCTGAACTTTCACATCAAGCTTTAGTTTGATGTTGAAATAAGGTGGCACGCTGATTTCAATAGCACTGACTTATCCCCTATTGGTGTTTATGCAAGGAGAGTTCAGCTCCTGGAGTTCTCCCTGCATCGCAGAGGTGCTGCCAGTGTTACTCCAAGTGGTGTTTTCCTTCTCCGCCTTTCACTGCTCACCAAACGTTCAGAGGGAAAACAGGGCTCGGGCAGCAACAGTTTGAGCACAGATGCTACATCCCTTTGGCTCGGGATGACAGAATATAATTATCAGAAAACATTTCTAAGTCACAGGATTTGCTCTGTTTAAAATAACTTCTGGCAAATGATCGTATCGCGGGCAAAAAGACCATCAGTGCTCTTAGGGCAGGAGAGATGCGTGTGATGAACATGCAGGGCAAGGGCCTGAGTGAGAATCGAGTCTGCAAGACTTCTGCCTCTTTACAGTGAAGCTTTCTTGCTACCTTACAGGGAAGGGAAGGAAACCCAGGGGAATAGACAGGCTACATATGATGGAAGATGTATTCCTGGAATGTGACGTTCGGCGGTTTGGCCATTTTTACTGCAGCAGCCAAACATATTTTCAGCTGGCTCAGGAGAGGAAGTAAGAGAAGTACTTTGCCTGCCTCCATTAGGACGTATTTATGTTTTATGTGACTGGATGACACAAACCACTGGTTCTCATCGCTTTCTGTAGCTGTGAAATCTGGCTGCCTTCATGCTTCGCTAGTCCTGCTGCGAGTCAACACATCACTGAGGATCTCTGTTGTTTGGAAACCATGGCCATAGAAATTGCCAAAACAGACAGCACAGTGTAGTGCTGCTTGGTTTTCTCCCTGTCTGTGGTCCAGCTGCAGAGCACAGTTCCCCATTCTGCTTCTTCAACACTGTTGGCAGAGCCAAAAACTTTTCAAATCTTTTAAATTATTGCATATGTAGGCTTGAATGTTTTTAAATCCTTCATGGCTGGAACAGGTTGCCCAGAGGAGCTGTGGATGCCCCATCCCTGGAAGTGTTCAAGGCCAGGTTGGATGGGGCTCTGAGCAACCTGGTCTAGTGGAAGGTGTCCCTGCCTATGGCAGAGGGATTGGAACTGGGTGATCTTAAAGGTCCCTTCCAACCCAGGCCATTCTGTGATAATTCTGTGATTCTATGATCACCTTGCTTGACTTTTGTATGATGGAAGACCTTTGAATTTTATCCTCCAGTTTCAAAAACAAAGCACAAGAGCTTTTGGTTGAACAATGTCTCATATGGAAGTTCTGTCAGACTAGGTGTAAAGGCATCAAGCAATTGGGACTGCATGATATGCCTTGGTGACAAATCCCTTGACTGATTACCCTCAGTACTGGACATCTGCTGGAATACTGTTTTCCTGAACTCAGTTTCCAGCTGGTTGTTTTACCACTCCCTTGCCTGCTTCGTAAAGGAATTATCTCCACTTTATATGGCTTCCTTGGCAAGGCACTTGGACATTTCCCTTTGGGGAGCTGTGCAGAGATCCTGACTGAACTCTAAATCAGTGATGACCTTTCACAGGGATCTATTCCCATTGTAACTTGACAGATCAGGGGGTGCACCTGTGACTGGAATCCTGCATTAGGCCCCAAGGCCAAGAGGGGGCTTTGTGTTCTTAGGGCTGACACCCCCTGAGGTGCTCACCCTGCCTATGTGGTGCTGAACACAGCCACCTCCCTCCAAAATATTTGCTGGTGGAGGACATTCAGCATCTCTCGGGCAACCTGTGCCCTTTGGATGATCAAGCTTGTGTAAATGGAGTTTACTGACACCTGGAATTTCCTGTCCCTGCAGTCCAAAGGGGTGTTGTGTTGAACAGGCCACCCTTGGGGTTTCCTCTTGGCCAGTCAGCAGCCAGTTTGAAGGTAATTAGGGAATCCTGCAGATGATACTTGGGGTTGTTGTGATGGAGTTACATGAGGGAAATGGAAGGAGGGAAAGAGGACAGTATGTACTTAGAAATTAATGTTATTTATTTAATTATGTCTTGTTTGTTGGGTTCTTTTTTTTGGTTGGGTTTTGTTTTTTTTTCCTTAAAGCAATCCCTTAAAATCTTATTTGCAAAGAAACATGATGTACTTATCAACAGCAGAACACAGAACTGTTTGTTGAGCTGTGGCATTTTTAGCTTCTACTCCCTTGAGCTGCTGCTGAGACATTGAGAAATACTTGTTTAGTGGCCTTAGAGTTGTGTAAATCATTTTAGTCAACAAACTTGGCTGCTCTGCCAAGTTAATGTGCCCTTAAAATGTAAAAACATTAGACTGTTTGTTTTTGCAACATTAATGTAAGTACTTTTGCTTATAAACAAGGAGCAGCTATAAAAAGGACTCAGTCAGTCCTGAGCGTGCTATAGTGCTCCTTCCATAGGGCCAGCCCTTTCCAGGGAAAAACTAAATTACTGCCTGGCTGAAGCCTGTGGAAGTATTTTCATTCACTTCAACCAAATCAAGATTTGACACAATAAGAAAACAAGTTCTGGATGTCAACACGCTCTACCTCTCCCAGATGCACAGACATGCATCTTGGCCCTCTGTGTTTGTTATTAATGTAAATCCCAAAGCATCCCCTAAGTCCATAATCAAAAATTGAAGGTGCAAACACTAAAACTCTCCCATTAGTTCAGAATCTCCCTTTCCCCATCAGGGACAGTTGCCTGTGCCATGGAAGTATTTTGGCAGCTTTCCTGCTGTATGGATTATATCCTCTATTTTGCAGCTTAAACTTTGGTCTTTTTTTTGCCATTAAAGCCCAGCTGGGAGTATTCAGTTGTACAAAGTCTTTAAAGTCAGTGGCAAGGATTCTTATTAACTTCTGTGGAGTTTGGATCAAGGCCATGTAATTAAGCCACAGAAAAGTCTGGTTTGCTATGTTTAACTGTGTTACCTGGACAGGATCATATAGGCCTCCATCCTACATTGTTAATAAAAATGACACCAAAAGCTGCTGAATAACCAGCAAGTTGCTGAAGTGTTGTTGCTGTTATTGCTTGAATTATTTGTTGCCACTTGAACCTAAGTTTTCCTCCTTTTTTTCTGTCAAAACATCCTATAACTTTCCATTTTACTTGGGTGACTGAGTTTTGCCAGCTGATGGATGCCTGGGCTGTATTCATATACCTCTGAAAGAAAAGTCTTTGGACAACCTGGAATAAGAGCATGTCCTGTTCCCTATCCATCTTCCACCTCCATTTTCCACATTGGACTTCTGCAATGGTAACTGCGAGGATGCTGGGATGGGATGTTTGGATGAGTTTCACCTGTGATAGTAACAACCACCTTCTGACCTGGGGTCTCAAACTCCTCAAAGGAGCCCCATCTGCTCTCTGAAAGACACTTGGTAGGATTCCCTCCTCCTGTGCTGCTCATCCCAGGTATTTCTGAGCTCCAGGACCCCTGAGCAGAGGCAGCCTGAGGAAGGAACCCTCAGAGTTCCCGGCTCTACAGATGGGCTCACAAGCAGAGGGCTGTGGGAACAAGAGGTGAAGGGGGCAGAACCTGGAGCACTGTGATGTCCTTTGCTTTCTTGCAGAGGTGGGAAAACCTAAGGCTTTTAAGTACATGTATCTCCAGCCTCCAAGAGTGGCTGGCCCTCCTTTCTTTAGAGCTGCCTCTGAAGGAAGAGGAGGAGAACAAGGAGGAGGAGGAGTTCTCAGGACTCCAGTGACCATGGCAGAGAAGCAAAAGCTGAAACAAAACAGGGAAATCTGTTTCCCATGGAAAATTATCAAAACACAAGTTTTCCAAGCGCATCCCTGATGTATGTGACTGTAACGATGAGGATAAGGGTGTGTGTGGGGGGAAGGGACAGAAGCTTGGGAGGACATCTGAGGAAAGCATTCCCATAAACAGCAGGTAGGAGAAAGGGATGGGCTCCATCTTCAGTAATGCAGACTCCAGAGAAAGGAGAGAGAGAGAGAATTCAGAGGGGAGGTAACAGGGGAGACTGAGGGTGGAAATGCCCAAACCACAGACTGCTGAGGATGGATGTGAGAAAGAAACAAACATCACTTGTGAAGGAAACAGCAAGAGGTGTATTATCCATGAACTGAATGTGAAGGGATGACTCAATAGTGATGCCACCTTTAAGAGAGAAGGTGAGGGGAACTCTTGAAATGCCAGTGCAGGGAGGAAGAGGCAAAGCATAGGTGCAAGGAAGGAGGAGGAGAGAATAAATGCAATAAAAACTTTGGATGAAAACAACAAAGAAACCTCCCTGTGTACAAATGACTTCAGAGCTGTTTGTGACACTGACACAACTCCTTACTCCTGAAACAGTAATGGGAATGACGGGAGAAAGTGGGAGGAAATTAATTTTTGGCAGTAAAATTTATCAGGAGCACTTAGGTACTTGTGGAGATGTTATTCAAATTTCCCAAGTAGCAGAGACCGTGGCTCAATGAGATCATAAATCAACTTTCAGGGCACTTAGGCTGGAACCCAAATCCATTACAACCACACAGCACAAGACAGTGAACTCTTACTGGGAATCTCCTTGCTGCTTCTCATCCATGGAACAGCATCGTTTTGGGTGGGTTAAGGTTATTAAAGCAGCTTTTGTGTTAGATCAGGTGCTCTCCATCCTCCTGAGGGTGGCACGAGGCCAGGGCGATGGAGATAAGCTGCAGGGATGCTGGGCCATGTGTTGGGGGGATGCAATGGAGAGGCAGCAGTGTGAGTGTGAGTGCTCAGCTCAGCTTTGCCCTGCCAGGTGACCTGATGGCCCAGAGAGCCAGTGCTGATGACAGAGAAGCCACAGCCCTCGGGGCCAAAAGCCTCCTGGTGGGTGATGCCTCTGGAAGGCCAAATGTGTGACGACCTCCAGGTGGCAGGAGGAGCAACTGGGCTTTGGGAAGCCCCTTGGTCCTCAACCTCTGCTGAAATAAATGCATAGGGAGACTGAGCTCTTTCGAAACCCCCACTGTGTGCCCTTGCAAATGTGCCTCCTGGTGCCTAATTCTCAGCAGAAACCACTCAAATTGTGAGATTTCTCCATCATTTTCACACACTGGAGTATCACCTCACCCTGTGGTCCTGCTGCCCTGGGCTGGACTGACCTGCTCATGCTGGACTGACCTGCTCATCCTCCCAGGGGTGCCTTTGGCTGGAAGTTTGGGAGACGCCATCAAGGAAAACTGAGGACTTGCCTAATTCACAGGAGCTTCTAATTCACAAGCCCTTCTGCTCTAAGAGTTTTCCTGGTTGTAGGGATGGAGAACTCAGGGATGGGGATCTCAGGGAAGCCACAGAGGCCGAGCTGCCTGAGCATCAGCCCTCTCTGTGCTGGGCCGGGGTTGGGGCGTACAGGGAAGGCGTCATGAGCAGTGGGCTGGGTTCGGATGTGACCCTTCAGCCTGGGACAACCACTGTGGAACCTCATGGCATCTTCCAGGGGAAAAGTAGGGCCTCTTTAGTACCTAGCAGAAGGTGGGTAGCCTCAAGTTTTCCTTCAGTTTTTCTTCCACAGGTCTTGGAAACCAGCATCTTATATTTTGGGGTGCTCTGCAGAGTAATGACAGGCACCTTAGGGTAGGAACTTCAAAGTGAAAGAGAGTAGGTTTAGATTAGGTATTAGGAAGAAATGCTTTAATTTGAGGGTGGTGAGACTCTGGAGCAAGTTACCCAGGGAGGCTGTGTGTGTCCCATCCCTGGAAGTGTTGAAGGCCAGGTTGGACAGGGCTCTGAGCAACCTAGTCTAGTGAGAGGTGTCCCTGCTCACGGCAGAGGGGTTGGAACTGGATGATCTTTAAGGTCCCTTCCAACCCAAGCCATTCTGTGATCCTATAATTCTAACTTGGTTGCTGTGAGAAGCTCCAAGGATAGTCAGCACAGAAAGAAAACACCTCATTTTGAAGAATCACGAAGCTGAAAAATTTTGCACTTCAACAAACCAAGGACCTTAAAGGAAGAGTTTCAGGGCAGGAAGCAGAGGCCCCCAAGGTCAGCTGAGTTCTGTGAGAGACATTACTAGAGCAGTGTCAACATGACAGTGCTGCAGGGTCAGGTGAGGTCAGATCCAATGGCACACAGCTCACAGGATGCCTGGGGAGCCGACCTGAAAGGGGCACTCCAAGTTGCTAATGCCTTCATCTGGGTCAGCAGCTAATAGTCAGACACTGATTCACAGAACTTCCCTTCCCTTCCCTGAGAGGTCCTGTAAATGAATGTATTTTTTTAAACAGTGAGGAAATGAGCAGCCATGCAGAGGATTAACTGCTCCCCACGTCTGACCTCAGGTATGCTGGCTTTTCCCCACCCTGAGTTCCCTGATACTGAGGTGCTCCTCCCCAGCTTTCTCCACATTTTCCCCTTGTCCTTTCTCCCACTCCCTTCTCCTCCCTCCTCTCCTCGTGGGGCTATGCAAAACCCAATTCCTGCTGCCACATGGAGTGGGGAAGAAGTGTCGAAATCCCTTTTTTCTTTTTTTTTCTTCTTTCTTTTTTCTGTGAAATGCAATTCTTGCTCACTGGTCATCTTATTCTCAGTATATCCCCTGCTGGCCTCCTTGCCCCTTTCCCTGATCCCAGCTCTGCACAGCTGCACGAAGATATTGGTGACCTTGCAAGAACAGCCCTGCCCTGGGGCTTGGTCTGGCCCTGAAGGTGCCTCACTGGTGCCAGCTCCTGTGCTCAGGAGATCTCTGTTTGCCACAGCTCAAACTGGCTGGCTCAGAGGTCCACTGGAACCCACTCACACCCTCTCCCAGGGGCTGTAACCCCCCATATATGCACACCATAAATCTTCACAGGGCTCCTGCTGAAACCCTTCACTCGGAGAAATGACGTTGTTCACTTTTCTTGGGCTGTTCCAGTCCAGAATTTAAATACTGAAACAGATATCTCAGAACATTTAATTTTTCCTGAAGGGCAAAGAGGTCCAGGAAGGCTGGAGATTCTTCAGAAGGAAACCCTAAAGGCAGAGGAGGAGCAGGTCATCCACATGTGCCAGAAGACAAGGCAGAGAGGGAGGAGGACCAGCCTGGCTGGACAGAGAGCTCTGACTCATGAAAAAAAAGGTGCATTTATAACCTTTTGAAGAAGGGGCAGGCAACTCAGGAGGGTTACAAAGATGTTGTGAGGTTATGCAGGGAGAAAATCAGAAAGGCCAAAGCCCACTGAGAACTTAATGTGTCTACTGCTGTAAAGACAGTAAAAATTGTTTCTATAAATACATTAGCAACCAAAGGAGGGCTAAGGAGAATCTCCCACCTTTACTGGATGTAGGGGGAAATATCCCATGACAAAGGATGAGGAAAAGGCTGAGGTACTTAATGCCTTCTCTGCCTCAGTTTTTAGTAGTAACACCAACTGTCCTCTGAGTTCCCAGTCCCCTGAGGTGGAAACAAAGACAGAGAGCAGCATAAAGACCACACAATCCAAGGGGAAATCATCAGCAACCTACTACACCTCTTAGACATATACAAGTCCATAGAGGATCCATCCAAGGGTACTGAGGGAGCTGCCAAGCCACTTTCCACCATTTGCCAGCAGTCCTGGTTAGCTGGGGAGGTTCCAATTGACTGGAACTCAGTAAATGTGATGCCCAGCTACAAGATGGACCAGAAGGAGGGTCCTGGGAAAAACAGGCCTGTCATCCTGACCTTGGTGCTGGGGAAGGTCATGGAGCAAATTATCTTGAGTGCAATCACGTGGCACAGGCAGGACAACCAGGGGATCAGGTCCAGCCAGCATGGGTTTGTGAAAGGCAGGTCCTGCTTGACAAACCTGGTCTACTTCTGTGACCAGGTGACCTGCTTAGTGGGTGAGGAAAAGGCTGTGGATGTTGCCTTTGCTGGGCTTTAGTAAAGACTTTGACACCATTTCACCCATCATCCCCTGGAAAAACTGGCTGCTCCTGGCTTGGAGAGGTGCTCTCTTTGTTGGGTTAAGAATTGTCTGGATGGCCTGGTCCAGAGAGTGGTGGGGAATGGAGTAACATCCCATTGGCATCCAGTCACAAATGGTGTTCCCCAAGGCTCAGTCGGGGGGTCAGTCCTGTTTAATACCCTAATACCCTTATTGAAGATCTAGATAGGGGGTTTGAGGCACCCTCAGTCAGTTGGGAGACAACACCAAGCTGGGGAGTGAGTGTTGACCTGCTGGAGGGCAGGAAGGCTCTGCAGAGGGACCTGGACAGGCTGGATTGATGGGCTGGGGCCAAGAGCATGAGGTTCAACAATGGTGAAGAGTGGCTGAGGGAGCTGGGGGTGTTTAGCCTGGAGAAAAGGAGGCTCAGGGGGAACTTTTCACTCTTTAGAACTCCCTGGAAGGAGGTTGTAGCCAGGTAGGGTCTCTTCTTCCAAGTAACAAGAGATAGGACAAGAGGAAATGGCCTGAAGTTGTGCCAGGGGAGGCTTAGGCTGGGTATTAGGAAATATTTCTTCATGGAAAGGGTTGCCAAGCATTGGGACAGCCTGCTCAGGGAAGTGATGGAGCCACCATTCCTTGAGGTATTTAAAAGATGTGATGATGAGGTGCTTAGAGACATGGTTTAGTGATGGACTTGGCAGTGTTTGGTTTACAGTTGGACTTGATGATCTTCCATGTCTTTTCCAGCCTAAACTATTCTTTGATTCTATGATCTAGGTTTCCTCCTCATTCCCAATTGCTCTCTTCAAAGCCCAGCCATTTCTGTAAAGGACATGTCCTTCAGGGCAACATTTTATGCCTTTCTTCATGTCTTTTTTTTTAATTTGCTAATGTAAACTCAGTCTGTGACAGGCTTTTAGCGTGACTGTTTCTGTGATAAGCTGTTTAGTTTTTTTTTTCCTTTGGGTTTTGCCTGTAACAAAAATGATTTACCACTGGCAAGCCTTTCCTTGCCTGTTTTTAATCCCAATTTTCCTGCCTCTTGTCACCTTTATTTTTCATTTCTCCTAGACTCACCTCTTTATGTGTGTTTGCCACTGCATTGATCAAGCTGATGTTGTGAAATCCTTCTGAGGAAAAGACATTATTTCCCAAACCAGGTTGGGTGGATCAGGAAAGTAAGCAGAATTTAGACCAGCAGAAGACGACAGCCCCTTTTGTTCAGGGAGGACATGAAGATAAATCTTCCAAATCACCCCTTTCCAAACATAAGCTGAGTCTGCTGACATAAATCAGCCATTTTAGCTGCTGGTAAAGGCTTTGCAGTGTACACAAGTGCTGCTAAGTGGGGCTGACTGAAGTGCTGGTGGTTTGACTCAGTTGCTGCACACCAGTTCGATAAGGTCACCACTCTCTCCGTGCAGCGTTTCTGCAGGTTGGTGAGGACCCCCGAGGGAGAGGTGCTCTGCAGTGAACCTTTTTGCATTTGTTGTTTTCACATCCTGGGTGTCTTCTGGCAGCACTCATCATACGCATCGTTGCTCAATTCCAGCCTCTCGTGTTCTCAAGTCTCTTTACAAGCAGGGTGGGATCTGGCTGGTGGAGCTCGGGGTTGTCTGGGCTTGAGTGAAGTGAATCATCCTCACAGAGTAATCTCCCTTCGCCACTGATGCTGAACTGCTGCAAGCTGTTCCTATTCAGCAAAGCACATAAGCCAATTTCTGGCTCTATTTCTATTCAGCAGAATGTTTAACAGTGAGTTTAATATTAAACTCATGCCCAAATCCCTTGGCTTATTAATGGATTTAGGTGAATGTCCATGCTACATCGCTGAATGAGACAGGGATTAATTACAAGGAAAGGGGAGCTTTGCAGAGCTGGGTTCAGACAGAAAAGTGGTGCATTCTTGCCCCAAGACTTCCCTCTCCACCAGTTGTACAGTTTATCCCAAGGGCACAGTGTTGATATTTTAGTCTTATTTATCAAGCAACATCTTTATAGTGTTGGACTTGCCTGGTGAAATGGCCTGTGAGGCTGCTCAGGACCTTGGTGAGTCTCTCAGCTCTGCTGGCGTGGGAAGGGTGGTGGCAGCTGGGTGATCTCATGTGGTGTGCAGAGGGAATCCCTCCACACACCCAGTTTTTCTCATCTCCTGCTTCAGACAGTAGAGATGGAGGATGCACAGGGAGCACAATGGGCTGATCTGGCAGCTTTTCCATAGCAGATGTCACACGAGCTCAAAAAAGGGTAGAAATTGAAATACTCAGTGTGTTTTTAAAACCGCAGTGTGTTTTTGAAAGGGAGGAGGTGACAGCTCCATTTGTACACAGCACAAGAGCAGTTTGGGCAGGGCACCACAGGCCTGCTGGTCTCTGTGAAGGGAATCCTCCTTTCTGTAAAGGAGATTCCTCACTCCCTGTTTACTCGTTGTAGAAAATGCTGAACTGATGATGTTTTTAGAAGCATCTTCACAAAGTCCTATGATTTAGACAGATCTTTTCCTCTGTGGTAGGAAGTGACAGTATATTCAAGAAAGCCCTGAAAGAGTTGCCCAGAGAAGTTGTGGTTTCCTCATCCCTGGAAGTGTTCAAAGCCAGGCTGGATGGGGCTCTGAGCAGCCTGGTCTAGTGGAAGGTGCTCCTGCCCATGGCAGGGGAGATTGGAACTGGTTGCTCTTTAAGGTCCCTTCCAACCCAAACCATTCTATGATTCTTAAATTCTGTGACTGATGCTGTCGGTCCCTGAGTGCTGACAAAGAGCCCAACTCTGTGGCCACAGATCAAGCTCTCAGTCTTTGTACTTCACTTTTCCCATCTTTATAATGGGAGTAATAATAGTTGTTAACCTCACAGCAGTGTGGCATTGTCTATGTTTAAACAGTGCTTTAAACAGGTAGTCTGAGCACACTTGGAACTCCATTTAATTGCTTCTGGACTTGAATTTAGCACCTGGATTTTCCAGTGTTCCCATTCTAACCATTAGCCTGAGAAATCTGAACCCCCTCTGACATGCAGTGGCAGTAAGGGACTGATCTCTGACTTCCAGGTAACAAGTGACAGGGTGAGAGGAAATGGCCTCAAGTTCCACCAGAGGAAACTTAGATTGGATATTGGAGGAAACTTATTGGATACTGTGGAAGAGTGGTCAGGCACTGGAACAGGCTGCCCAGGAAAGTGGTGGAATCACCATCCCTGGAAGTGTTAAAAAAGTGTGTAGGTGTGGTTTGTAGGGGCATGGCTTAGTGGTGGACTTGGCAGCTCTGGGTTAATGGCTGGGCTTGATGATTTTAAAGGCCTTTTCCAACCTTAATTGTTCTGTGATTCCAAGGGTGCAAATTGGAAGCCTTTCCTTCAGCTGAGTGGAGCTGTGCCATTGCCAGGCTGTGGCAAGGAGAGGACGTTTATCACAGACTGTTTTGACTTGTAGAGTAAAAACACAGAGCTTAGTCATCAAAACCAGGGGTTAGTCATCAAAAAACAATCATCTACCTTCCTCTTAAAATATAAAAAGGCTTAAAAGTTTGGTGAGGTTTACAGGGCACTAAGAAAACACCGATATCACAATTGCCGGCGTTAATTCTCATCAGGTTGCCTTCCTTCCCTGTTGGGTGCACAGACTTAAAGCTTCATGTCTGCTGCCAAATGCTTTAACCCTGGTGCCCATAAAAGGTTTTCTGCTGTAACTGTCTTGTTATCAGACCATCAATGTCCTGACACTTCCTAGTGATTAATCCTGTGTTGAAATGAAATTAAGTTTCCATATATTTGGCAGAATGACCCCAGGACTTCCTATTTGGGGAATACAAAGAATAAAGCATCTGTAGCCTACAGGAAGCCAGAGTCTCTGATTTCCTGCAGAGGCAGAACAAGAACAAACAGGGAACACATATTTCACCGTGGCAGTCGAAAGCGCACGTAAGAGCCCTGTCAGCCCCCATGGTGAAAACAATTAGAAGGGGGAACATCCCTGGTCCCAAAATTATTTGTGGGTGTTTTGTTACATGCACAATGTGCCATTAGAAAAATAGATGTAACTCAAGTTAATGTTTTTTCCAGGTGACTGTTAAACTTTCCCTTGGCATAGTTTTTTGGTTTACATCAGGGATGTTGTGCTTGTCAGGCGAGTGAGTTTTACGTTGCTGCTGTTTGCTGTGCTGGGCTCTCTAAATCTCTTTGTGCTTGGAAAACATGGGGATATTTTCTTTGATGGCTTTGTCTAAATGAGCCAGGCCAAATCCAGGCTGATATAAACTCCAGTGAGAGGTGCAGGAGGAGGTGATAAGGCAGCAAATCCTCCTTGCAGCTCAGCTCTGACTTGTGATGAAAGGTATGTGGGGACGTGGAGGCACCAGCCTTCCTTCTGGGGCTGTGCTGCACAGTCTCCTTGAGAGAGAGCCATTGCTGCCTCTACACTGCCATTTAGCAGCTCTACACCCTCAAAAGGAAACAATTCTGAGTGCTTCCAAATTCCGGCTTGCGCCTTGCACTAATGGGCATCATCAGCTTAAAATTAACCTTCTACCTGAGTGCCTGTACTTGGATGTGTGTATCTGTATAGACAGATGTGTGTGCATGTACAGACAGAAAAAACCCTGTTCTATTCACCCACCACATTGTTGGAGTTGTCTTGGTTGGTGCTGTGTTTTGATCACCTCTGTCCAGTGGTTCTCACTCTGGTTTTGTGAGGATCTGTGGCGCTGTTGCTGCTGGTTCTTGCCAAAACAAATCGCCCTATTTCTGTCCTGCAAAGATACCTCGTTACCCTTACCACTGTGTCTGAGAGTGTCTTGTTTCCTGCAGTTTTACATCAGTCAAGCCTCTTCCAGTGCTTTGTAACCCAAACTGGAGTGAAAGAGAGGAGACCCAGATGCTGGAGGATGTTAGGCTTGGTGTGCTTCCCTGGGGAAAGGTCTGACCAGTGGCTGGTTAAGACAAGCAGAAATGGGATTCCCTGGAAAAGTTGCTTGTCTTGGCATTTTTAACAAATGGCTTCCCAGGAAGAAAATGCAAACTGTTGCCCTCCTTGGAACCATGACTCCCTGTGGGGAACTGGTTTCAAAGTTTTGGACCTGAGAGCAAACTTGAAGCCTCCAGCTGTGGTGTTTTTCTGAAAGGGCATCCCTAGCTGTTTGTCAGAGTCGTTAGCCTTGGAGTGGATATTTCTGTAGCCCTGAAAGTGCCAAATGCCTGAGGAACACAGGATGTGGCTCACAGGTCCTCACTGTGGTGACATTGAGATGATCATGTTATATCAAACAAGTCCCAGGAGGGTCATAGAGAACTGAGAGTGAACTAAGAACAAGTTTACACCACAAAATGCTTCTCGCCACTGAAATGCCAGGAGCAGTGGGAATCAAAGCTGGTCTGCAGCGTTTACTGGATGCAGTCTAGACACACTGACTGGGCGACTGCCTGCAGTTAATAAGCTCTTTTTCTTAATTCATATACTTGTCATTTGGACTTGGTTTCCCTTGCAGTTTGGTAGAAGGCTCAAGGAGTACCTGTTTGTGCTGAAATCTGCAGGGTTTTGGGGGCACAGCAGGGAATAAGGGCATTCACAGAGAGAGACTAGATCCACAAGACTCTCACACTGAAACTCTGTGTCTGCATTCTGTTCTCTGCCCCGACTTTTACAAGGCACCGTGTGTCCCTGTCTACGCCAGTGGGCTGGTTAAGTATCTCTCAATTATTCTAGAATGGGTAACAAACAGACAAACCCCAGGTGGTGCTGCCAGCTCTGGTGATTTTTGCCAGTCCTGCAATATTTGCTTTTTTGTTCTCTTGGCTTTTGCTCCCAGATTCACGCAACGAAATTCCCCTTTCCAGTTGGCAAACAAGGGGAGGGGAACAAAAAGCGCTCCAGGTGTCACGTTTACCTGGCAGGAAAGGAAAGCCAGGACCTGTGACCCGGGAACCCCCAGGCTGTTGGAACTGGGCTCAGACACATCAGCCCCCTGAAAGCTGCAGCTCCATCTCTGCGCTGTGGATAGGGTTGTAAATAATCCCTGCTCAATAAATCAGACTGACAAATGGCTGCTCTTCTCTCTCCCTCTGATGCCCACCACCATCCATGCGCTACCTCATCGCTCTCTGTTCTTACAGCTGTGCTCCCCTGCCAGGAGCTGCTGGGGTTTTTTTTTCTGCTCTTCCAGGGAGGAAACCTTCAGGGATAGTGCTCCCTTCCCCACACAGAGGTGCCCACAGCCAGATGCAGCAGGGCCCAGACTGACCCCGAGGAGGAGACCAGCCAAGGCAGATCTCTTCAAATAGGCAACTGACCTTCTTGGCAGCTCCAACCTGAGGAGAGACGAGGCCAGGAATACCCTGCAGGATCTTTCCCCAGCAAATGTGGGGTGCTGCCTGGGTGATGGAAAGGTCCCTTTAAGGAAAAGGCAGATGGATTGCAAAGGTTGCTGCACACAAACTTATCTTGTCCAGCAAGTTTATTCTTGCTTTTATTCTTCCCCTTCCTGTTAAAACCCACCCTTGTGAGTGATTCAGTGAGTCTCAGACATGATGCATGTCTGGATAAGGAGAAGTCATTCTGCTGCTCCTGTTCTTTCTGAGAGAACATCAGGTATAGGCATTCCCTTCCCTTCCTCTTTCACCAACACCAAGCTCTCCTGGCTCTCAGCATTCACCTATGAGAAGCACTAGTGGCCTGTGGCCCCACTCTGACTAACACTGCTTGCTCTGCTGTACTGTAGTGAAAGGACCTCAAGATGCTGTTTCAGTGTGAATGACTGGGAGCAACTAAACCTGTGCATTGCCTTGACAAAAATGCAGGAATCTGAGCTCTTCTGCTTCACTTCTGCACAGGGATAACACCATGGAAGTCATTATTGCTGGTATCTAATCTGCAGCACGGGTGGGAAATGCTGTGACTTTTCAGTGGTGTAACTCCTGATGTAATCATTATATAAGGATTTCATCAAGATGACTGCTGTGTTACGAAGGTGTCAGTAAACAGAGAATCCCCCTGGCAGGTCAGAAGTGATAACGTTTTCCTGACGCAGCACATAAAGTGCCAAGTAAGTGTTCTCTTCATTTGCATCACTTTTGCCCCAACGTAATCCCATTAATTCGACAATTACAGGAGGGGTGTGGGTCTCCCGGGAGGAAGCTCACCTTTACAGTTCTTGAAATTGATGACATGTGGGTTTCCAGCAGCTGAGCTGTGGTTGTTCAGCAGAAATTACCTCTGCACAGAGCTGGTGGAACTGCACACAGCAGGGTCATTAAGAGGAAATGGGCAACCAAATCTTGTTTGCATCGTTTCAGAGACCATTTGGAGTTGGAAGCCCATAAATGAATGACAAGATTCTTTGAGGAAAGAGAGTGTTAAACTTTCTATCCTTAGCCAGTCTCTAGCCTGAGTAGGGGCAGCTGTGGCAAGAAACTTTAGGATATCTCAGGTCCATCCCTTGCTTGGTAACAGAGGGATGAGCTCAGAGGAAGGTTTGACCCTGAACTCTTATCCCATCCCCCTTGCAAACACCATGCAAGGGATATTTCTGCCTTGCCTTCTCACAGTGTGACCATATCCCTTGTATTCATTTTCACCCCCCTTGGGTCTGAAAAGAGGTTTTTCTACATACAGTTAGAAATTTGTAGATCACTTTAAAGCTGTTATCCTAGAGATATGCACTCTTGGAGCCAAACAGGTTGCTGGCTGTTGTGTGAGCTTGCCTTGTAGTTTATACAACGCCTGATGCAAACTGAAAAACTTTGAAGTGTGAACTTCTGGTCTGCACTGTAGGTTTGGCTGTTAGAAAGCCCTCCTGTGCTTCAAAGCTTCCCTAAGATGTCAAACATTTTGAGTTAATTAGGGTTAGGAGAGGTTTCACAGTTTGAATTTGTGACAGCAGAGAGTCAAATAAAGCTTTGCTTACAAAGTCTCTCACTTGGAAATACCCACAAAGCTGTTCAGCGTTAATTCCCAAGTTTGCTTTACGATTTTTGGGTAAACACTGTCTCTTCTCTCAACCCCCGTGAAGGAGCTCTTCCAGGTCTTTGTTTGCCTTCCTTTCACAGCAGAGTTTGTCTGGGCTTGGTGGTGATTGTGCTAACCTTGCCACCAAGTTTGCAGGAAGGCTGTCGAAACACTTTCTACTCGTGCACTTTGAGATGATTGCTAACAGAGGGCTGGAGTTTCAAATGTGACAGCAGCACTGATATGATGACTTAAGAATTTACATATGGCTTCTGACAAAGCACTTGGAGCATTAAGGGAGGTTCACCACTTTTAAGTTGAAAAAAGCATTCACGATTGTCCCCTGAGCCAGGTGATGTTGTCTTGGTTGGGTTTATTTCTGACATTTTTGCTAGCCCTGTTAGAATTTTACAGAAAAAATCTGCAATCCTTTATTATTAGGGAGAAGACACTAAAACTCAAGAAGAAAAATGCATCTTGGGGCAACGTGAGCCTGTAAGACAGATACAATACCCTTTGTCTTCCCAAGGCCTGCTGTTTTGGGCGGTAAAGGCAGGTCTCACCCCCACCCTGTGAGATACTTGAATGGCATTTCAAGGCTAGAGCTCAGGATTTTGTTTGGATGTAGAACATTGCTCCTCTGTTTGCTTTTTTATTTAAATGATCACTGAACGAGATATTAAAGTCTTGTCTACAGTGGAAAAAAAAATACAATAAACTGTTTTATATCAGAAAACCAAAGCAGACAGCTTCATGCAGACACCATTATATGACATTAAAGCCTTTTATTGATTTCACTTATGCCTCTTGGGAATAGCTCGCATTTAAAGTCAAATATTAAAGTCCATTTTTGTACTGGAATGGGGGTATTTCCATGGGGAGGAGATGATGGTGTAACTGCACCACATCTGCTATAAGTAACTTCTAACACTTTGATGAGTAGGCAAGGTCTTTGAGATTGCATGAGGGAATGATTCCAGATCTGAGTCTTGGCCTAAAGACAGGCTGGAGGCTTATTCCTACACATCAGGGTTCAGGCCCTCAGCTGGGGTGAGCTGATGCTACTCCATTGATTTTTGAAAAGCTAAACCAATTTCCAGCAGAGGAGAATCTGCTCCAGATTTCCCAGCTGCCCTATCAAAAATCTTCTCAGAGCATTGACTGGGGAAAGAAAACAGGCCTCAGCCTGATGTGAAAGAACATAATAGACCTTTAATTTAATTGACTTAATTTTATTGGCAGCCATTGAATGATGAAATGAAAACAGATGATCTGGATGAACAAGAAAAGGTTAGATGGGAGTAACCCATTAGTAAATATCAAGGCATCATCCTATTGTCCTCATTTAATAAAGGAACAGGTCAGTAAGTATCATCATAAACATTTTTACATTTTAGTGAAGATTTATTTGACATCATTACTAGCAGAGAGAGGGATTCTTGGAACAGCAAGTGGTGAAACAGTCTAGCAGATGAGAAGCTTGTTCCTTCAGCTGGCATAAAGTAGCACAGCTCTACAGCTTGACCTATTTAATTCCACCTTTTTTAGCAGCTGAACTATTACTTTGGACCGCTGTGGGATGTTTGATTTTTTTTTTTTTTAACTTTTCTTTGACAAGTCTTCCAAACTTACATCTTCTCTTGCCTACCTCTAATGTCTTAAGCCATGATGTAACTCGATATACAGTGTACCTGAGAGAGAAAGGCTAGTAGAAGTAGCTGAGTTTCTTCTCAGGACCACTCCTTTTCTCTTTCTCCACCACAGGTTTTCCACTTTCCTCCCAGCCTGGGTGCTGCCCACCCCTGATGATTTGGTGTTGTGCTTGCTGGTTCCTCAGAGCCAACAGCTCTGCAGAGGCTGGGCTGTGAACTCGGGCAAGTGGAAGGACACAGTGCCCTTTGGGGTGGGCCAGCAAAGCAGGTTGCTCACAGCCCTCCAGGCCCAGGAGATTGGGAAGGGGAGGGCTGCTTTGGAAACAAACCTTCCACATGTCTGACCTCCTCTGAAGAAGCATCTTCTTTCTCTTCATGGCTGCTCCAAAATGGTCCCCTCTCGCGTGCTGTGCAGCCAAGCCTTCAGCTGTCTGGGGCTGGCTGGAAGTCCATCCAAACAGGAATCAACAGCCACACTGAAACCTCATCCAAGGACAGGAGTACCCCGAGGGATAGAACAAATATGATACAATGTGAAAGAAATAAAATTCAGATAAGATGCAGGAAAACCAGACATGACTCCTCACTCAATTCTTTGTAACTCGCTAGTGGTGTGTGACAGTTGTGCAGGAAAAGACTAAGTTTTAACAGAAGGTTGTCCAGACCAACTTTGGAAAAAAGTTTTTCTGAATCTCCACCTGCAAATAAATAATGCAAAAAGAAACCTTCAAAGTAAAAAATAATGAAAAGCTTACATTTTTCTTCATTGGTTAAAAATAGATACCCCAGAAGTGCTGCATTTTTCTGTGGGTTTATATGCTGGGGTTTGATTTGGCCCTGCAGGTGCAAGGGCTGCAGATTCAACCTTCTTGCAAAGATGGGTCCGCGTTTCCCAGCCTGGAGCTCCCGTTGAGGAACACCAGCCTTGTTTTCCACGGCTGGCAGCTGCCCAAGGGCTGCCCCGCTCCCCTCACTTGTAGGGACGAGGCCAAACCCTGTATGAGCACCCTGGGCACTCAGGAAACCCCCAACAGCTCACACCATTGCACTGGTTGTCTCGTTCCCACCCCAGGGGACACACATCCTGCTGCACCCCTTGTGTGTGCCTCCTTTTGTCCGTGTTTCCAAGAGATGGGCTGGTCCTGCCTCGAAAACCCTGGGCTGGGCTTGGCCGCGCTCAAGACCAGGTCCATCATTTTGTGCCAGCTGCTGTCCCCATGTGCCTGCCCCAGGTCTCTGCTGAGGACTTCTGGCTCCATGTGGGAGGCTGCTTGTCCTCCAGCTGGGATGATGGATGCTGCTGCTGTTCCTGTCAGAGCACCCCTATGGCTGTGCAACTGGGAGCGCTTAGGCTGTGCTGGTTTCTGCTCTGATTTCCTTCTCCCCCTTCTCCCCAGCTCCACCAAAATGCCCAAACCTGGCTCTGTGCTTTCAAGGCACCGTTCTCTTCCAAACCTGAGGGGCAAAAAGGCACAGCCACTCGTGATAGAACCAACAGGACACCCAGTGACACCATATGAACTGGGCTGGTGCTCCATGGAGCGGATCCCAGAGCAGCAACTTATTTTTACAGTGTTCCTGCCCTTTCTCCCAATATTTTCCCTTTAGACTTAATGAGCAGAGCCCTCACAGGCTTCACTGTGTGCTTGCTCACAGAGAGCTCATAAGAATCAGCATTCATCCTCTGGTGCCACGACCAGGAGCGAGGAGAGGATATTAGGGACTCTGGTTTTGGGGAGGCACACTGGCAGCTTCTCTTGTCCCAGAGCAGAGGCACATTACAGGCATTGTCCTCTCTTCCTGAGGGGCAAGACTGCTGAGGGCAGAGTTTTCTGATGTCAGGGTGGCCCTAACCACTGCAGAATAGACCTGCTGCTGCAAGACCAGGTGTCAGAACTAACCTGAAAAATCCAGACACTTTCTCTAAAGAAAATCCCCAAATCTAGTCCTTTCCTACCCCATTTCAAATATTTCAGTTTTCAGCACTTTGCAACAACAACAACAACAACAGCAAGAGGTGAAAAAAATCAAGCTTTTCCTGGGAAACAAATTCTTAGTGGAATTTTTCTGTCTGGTCCATAACAGAACATCTTGCAGGGGACTTCCCTGTTTGAGTCCCAGCGCTGGCACCAGCCTGTGATGCAGGATCAGGACTGCTTTGCCTGGCTCCCAGAGCTCCTGCCATCCGGCTGAGCTCCCCAAACTGCCTGGCACAGGGTGGGCTCCGCAGAGGGAGGGCTGTTCCCTGCACTGTGCCCTGTCACGGAGGAAAAGCAGCTTGTATCTCAACACGTTTTGCCTGGCAGGCATTTCAAAGGCTTCTCCTCTGAATCAGGGCTGCAGGCACTGCCTACATTTCCTTTTTACAGAAATTGGCAGGTTGAGCTAAGCAAAATTCCTTAATCCTGTTTATCTGCTGTCTCCTTCCCAAGAGGCACAATGCTCCTGTGGCCTCTCCAAGCTTTCCTCTATGCCATTAACAGAGTTATATTTGCCCATTTGAAGGACAAACACAGGCAGGGTGAGAGGAGGGCAACCACTGGCCCTTGGCATGCCAGATTTTGGGATTTCAGTGTGCAGCAAGGCAGGCAAGTGCAAAGGTACAGTGCCCCTTTAGCCTTTCCTGGACTAATTAACTCCTCAGCAAATGACTTGTGTCCATATCAAGTGTTGTGCACATAAAAATAATTCATTGCCCAGGATTACAAGCCCCAAATGATTGACCTGAAGGGAGAAGTGGTGCAGCCACACTCCTCCTTGCCTGTTCCTGCTGCTCTGTGGTCCTGATGGGGCAGGAAGAGCATGGTGTGAGGATGCAGGCAGGGAAACTGGGGTTACCTGCCTTCTGGGCCAAAATCTCGGTCTCAGTGTCCTGAGGCACTCAGTGCAGGGATGCTGCTCTGTGCAGCTGAGTTTTGTAGTCCCAAGGGTAATGGGAAAACAAATCAGCTCTGTCCTTAACCTTTGCAGAGGGGAAAATGACTTCTGTGCTTACCAGGCAGGAGAGCTGGTCTGTTCCTCGGGGGTTCTGCTGGGCAGTACCAGGGTGTCCACGGGGGATAGAGAATGAACTGGGGGGCTGAGCAGGACAAGGTGGGATGGTGGCAGCAGGTCAGGTTGTAAAGACAGGAAGCAAGTGGAGGAGGAGGAAATGCTCAGGCAAGGGCAGCATGAAGGAGGAGGAGAGAGGAGAGCCTCGTTTTTGGGGAACGACCCCAAACCCTGTGCCACGGGGAGCGACGCTCACCTCCTGGGCTGGGACCGCAGGTCGACAAACCTCCACGTGGCTGCTGTGGGTTTGGAAGCCTTTGTGGTGCTCCTGTCTCATCCCCACTGCCCTCCTGGCCTACAGGTGGTCTGTGCAGGCGTCCCTTATTCCATGAGGTCCGTGGTGGAGGTCCAGGCGACAGATTTTGAGGTCCAGGTCCTGCTGATAAGCACAGTGGAGCACTCCCACACCAGGGTTGTGGGCACACGCAGGTGCACACGGTGCCCAGCGAGCGTTGGTGCCGAAATCTTGACTTTGCAACCTGAGTGCCGTCCCAGCAAAGTTTGTGTGTGGGTATTGACTGAGCCGGGATCCTGCCTGGATATGATTCACCTTCCTTCCCCCTCAAGGGAGGTACATTTGGGAACCTATCACCAGGCTGGCAGCAGCTCTGGTGAAACACTGACTGTCTTCTCGTGGGGCTAAGGAGGGAGGCCACCTCAAGTACGTTTCTAAAATCAGCCTCTTTCTGTTATTTACGACATAATTTTGCGTAATGAGCGAGCGTTGCTCATGAGCCTGTTCTCTGGGATGCAAAGTGAAGGACCATATGTCATGGCTGGGACTGCCAACACATCAACATTGCAGTCGTTTGCAGACTGTTTCGTATTTCTTTGATTTGGGAATGTGTGTAATTAGCTCCCCAGAACAGCCGGGTGGAGGAAACGTGGTCTGTTATTTAGGCAGAATTAACATCCTTGTTTTCTGTATTGTGATCCTCGGCTTCCCAGCGATGCTGCCAGAGTAGTGGAGGGATCAGTGCTGAGGCATTCATTCCTTGAACCTGCCTTGGTTGCAAAACTATTTCTGCTCCTTTGCTAGGCTATCCCGAGGACCCACAACTGGTACGAGACGTGCTGATGCTGTAATTAGTAAATATCCACCACAGGCGACAGCAGAAGATTTATAGCCACCACTGGAGCTTTCAGCAAGAGGAGAAGCATCGAAGCCCTTATGCTTAATACCAGCACAAGGGTTTGCTGCTGTTCACTGTGTTTTTCCCCAGCCTCCCAGCAGTGTCCAGCCAGCGTTTCCTACCCTTTGTGCTGCAGACCTGGTGAATAAATCTTTACTGACTTGTCGTGGCACAAGCACTGGTAGGGAAAGAGTTACAGTGTTTTAGTAGGTTAACAAACCCGTACAGGCTGTGTGCTGTTAGCATTTGGCCTCCTACCAGGCACATGACCATTCTGTTACGCTTTCCGTTCCTATTCTGGTGGTTTGTGCAGGTTGGTTTTTAGCAGTGCCTGTATCCAACACAAAAAGCAGGAGGAGAGCACCCATGTCGAATGGCCTCCCACTCACTCGTGCTTCTGAGGCAGGAAAGGGCTCTGCCCTCAGGGACAAAGGGCATGCAGCGAGAGGCAAGGATATCAAAGATGATTTCAGTCCCACAAGAGTTGCTCTGACTGGGGCAAAGAAGATAATTTATCCCACTTACAAGCAAAAGGAGAGCTCCTTTCGTGCCATTGCATGCAGAATGTCTCCCAAACACACACACCAGCACGACAGTGTGTCTGGTGCTTGACTGGCCTCAAACTCTACCACCGTATGAGCTTGGCCAGAGCTGTTACTGGTGTTTGGACACCTCCCTCATCCTCTTTCTTCCTCACCCCTGCAGAGGCTTGTGCAGCCATGGGTCCTCTGTTTCTTGGTAAATGGTGAGTTTATATTAGTCTCTCAAATAGGAAAAATTCTCTTCCTTGTCTGGCTTGACAAACTCGTACAGGAATGAAGTCAACTTTGATATCCTTGGCTCCTACTAAATTTAATCAGAATTGGCCAATAAGTTCAAAAGTTATTGAAGTCAGGTGGAGGTGATCGGAGTGCTGTTTTTCCCTAGGAAAACAGGCAGAAAGGGGGTGTGTGTGTGTGTGTATGTTACAGAGGAAAAATGGAAATGACTATTTGCAATCCTAGCTTGCTATAAGTTATCTCCCTTTTCATTTCTTCTCTTCCACGTGTAAAACAAACCTGATCATTACACTGATCACAAAATAGTCACAAAACTGATCATAATTTCTTCCCATTTCCCCTTTCTGCTCCCTTGGCCAGCTCCACAGGCAGCATCCTTGGGTTGGTTTGAACGCCTTCCTCTTCTCAGCCACCCCTTTTCCTTGGGAGACCCCACTGCCCGGAGGGACACACCCGGCTCCTTGGGTGCAAATGCAGCATGGTAAGAGCAGGGGTGGTTTGTCAGGCTCTCTGTACACGGCCCCTGGCTCAGGCTGCACCAAATATGATCCCCTTGTCCCGCTGAAAGGCGCTGCGGGCCCGTTGGATGGTTTGACGCCGCACTGGGAGCGACAGCAGGAGACAGAGCCAAAGCCAGGTCAGCTGGATGTGCTGGAACACGTCCCCTGGGAACCGCCTGACTCGGCTGCAGTAGCTGGCCCGTAGCTGACCCTCAGACTCGTGCTGCTTCAGTCAGGGGGATGCTATTTCGATGATGCTTCTGCAGATTTACTGTCATTTTGGCCTTGCTCCCATTGACGTTGTGGCGATAGCTCTGGACACTGCCTCTCTCCTTTTGCTCTTCTCCTCCCTGCTGCCTTTTGCCTCGCTGTCCTCAGCCCTGAGTTCTGGGCTTTGCTTTCCCTGGGCAAGGGCTCAACAAACTGCTTCTCCCTTCCCTTACACCAGTGAGTTCCCTTCCTCTCCCTTGTGCTGCTACTTCGGTTCATAAACTTGAGGTGTTTCGAACTTCAAGGTCCTTTTTTGTTATGTAGTCCTGTTTCCAGAGGTGTTTTGAGGAGCTTCAGGTGGTGATCCCTACTGATGAGTATTGTTCTCTCCCTTGGTCGCCATCCCTGTTTCAGTCCATTTCTTTTCCATTTGGCTGCCACTTGACCATGCAAAAGTTTTGGCAGCTGTAGTGATATAAGCAGGCAGGAATTTGACTCATAAAAAGGCTTTGGAAATAATTGGATTCTGGGTTCGTTGGGAACTCAGTTGATCACTATAACAGAAAGAGGAATTATTTGCTGTGACTCAGAGGATGGCACTGAGCTTGTAGAGCAGGTGAAAGGCAAGAAGGGCTTGTGATGTTTGTTGTTTTTTTTTCTTTTTTTATCAGAATCTGCTTGGAATGTTTTGGTAAGAATTTTGTGAGCGAGTCTGCTGTGGATATTGTATTTATAGGACACCATGACCCTGAAGGTTTCTGGTAAGACATTTGCAAAGTCAGTGTTATTCTGTGGAGACATACATGTAAATGAGTTGACATTTTCCCCATGATTAAAAGGCCAACTCCAACACAGAATCACAGAATTATAGAACCACTTAGGTTGGAAAGACCTTTAAGATCACCAAGTACGTCCATTTGATCCCTTTCTGACTGCATGTTGCAGAATATTTGCAAATGAATGCAGAAAATAGATATTTGTGGTCACAAAAGGGCACGTTTGAGAGATTGTTTCTGTGGCTTTTCCCAGGGTGATGCTGGCCTGCCGAGCAATGGAGGCTGTGAGCAAGGAGCCAATAGCAACTCGTTAATAAGGTTTGTTTTTTAAAAAGGCCCCTTTGGGTTAGCAGTTAAAATGCTCCCTCTTCCCTTGACTTCTGCTGGAGTAAGCCATTGACTTTCTGTAATCATTTTTATCTGTGTGTCAAGAATTTAACCTCGAAAGCATAACTGGACTGCATTAATTAAGCTTTATCTAATCTCCAGCTGGACCGATGGTCAACAAACAAACAGAGCTTTCTCAGGATGGAGTTCCCTTGCATTTTTGTGGTCCACAGCACTTTCACCTCCCTGGCAGAAAGGTGTTTCCCAGTCATTCTGTGGTGCACTTTCTGGGAGCCATGAATCCCCTCCTTACAGCTTATTTGTGTCAACCATAAAATATCCCCAAGCCCCTTCCTCCAGGAAATGTGGGGGCCAGAAAAGGTCCTTTTGGACTGTGCAGCATCTTCCAACCATCCACAGGGTCTGGCATCTGGACTAAAGTGCTCATTTGGTAAGTTCTAGTCTTACTTTTATATTTCCCACCTTGCTGCATCTACCTGCCCACCCTAGTGCCTCTTTGAAGAAGATATGGATTTCCATTTCCATAGTAAAAAAATATATATATATACAATGTATATACAAGTACATACAATGGGTGCCTGTGCATGTGTTTTCAAGGAATATCAAGCTGCTGTCCTAATTTTTTTTCACTAAAATTAAGCCTATCAGGGCATTATGTTTTCACAATGGGATTCTCAGGTTCTTGTTCTCTCTGAGGCAATCTCAGTGTTGTCCACATTTGAACATGAGTATTCTGTTCCAGCTCGATTTTTGTTCAGAAGGAGAGCTGTGAAAGATCTGGTTAACTCAGGTGTTCTCAGTGTCTCTGAGTTTCAGTGAGGCAAAGGAATCTGGTCTTCCCCCAGCTTTAGAGCTAGAACTGAGCAGCCCTGCTCAAGGAAGAGGGACAGGGAGAAAATGAAAGGAAATGTGCAATAGCATGGGTGCTAAGAGAGCTATGGGGGAACCTGAAACCATGAATGAAAAATTACTCTGGGCTCAGGAGAAGGTGCATCACCTCCTTTCAATTTGTTTTCACCCTTGAGACCTTCCATGGGAAGAAATGCAGAAGGAAAAACCTTTTCATTTGTGCGTAACAGGATGCCAGCAAGTGGCAGCAGCTCCCTGCCTGACACTGTCCACATCTTACATCATCTGCCTTCTCCTTTGTTTATCTGAAAACAGAAAAACAAAAAAAAAAATGTTCCCATCAGAAGTTCTTCTGACACTGCTGGAATAGCTTAGCCCAGGGCTGCAGGAGGTGATCTGAAAACTGGGGGAAAAGTCCTGCTCTGACCCCCCTGTGGAGAGGTTCAAGGGGACCAAGCAATGTGGAGGAAAGGAGAAATGTGGGGTTTGGGAAATATGGAATTCCTTTTTTTTTTTAGTTTTTTTTGCAGGAGGAGCTCCTGTTGCTATTCTGGTTTCTGTGTCTTCAATCATCAAATGCAGCTTTTGTCTTTTGATAGGGCAAGGAGGGAAGTGTACAATAGTGTTCTGACAGCCAGGCACACCCCAATTCTGTGGTTTAAAGCTTTCTTTGTGCTGAATTTGTTCTTATAGTGCTAATGACCAGGTTGCCATAAATAGGCACTAAATGGGTCTGGGCACGGTAAAGGAAAGTGAAGGTCAGTGTTGGCTCTTATGTTGTATTTTAGATCTCTGTATCAAAGAGCTTCATAAGGAAGGGGAAGGTGCATTTTCAACTTAGGCTTCCTTTCAGATAGAGAGGGGGAAAGTGAGGCATAAAAAAAATTGCTTCTCAGAGTAGGATGGGCATGAGAATGGACGTGGGCTCAGCAAGTTATCACCATAGAGGGCAAAATTTGCTCTCCATTTAAACCAAAGGTAAAGCTGCCACTGAATTCAGTAGGGGCAGGACTTTGTCTTCATCCCAGCTCAGAGCCAAGTAACCCAGACTAAATGTCTGCAGGGGGAAGGCAGGTGTTTTTGGGATGCTGGGGAGCAGATGCTGTGCTGGCCACAGCGGCTGCAGGAGGAGGGATAAGAAAGGATGTGGAAGGTGTCTGTGTGTGAAAGCAGGTGCTAGATTGCGTGGCCCATATAGAGCTGATATCTCATTTTACAGTCCCAGCACCTGACAACAGGTTCCCTTGATGGCTTGGTCACTGAGCCTGGCACCCTGACAAGAAAACACCCCTTGGGTGGGTGCCAATTGGGCGAGAAATGTGCCCTTGTGAGAAGCTCAAGTGTCCTCCCACTCTGCCTCACTGACCACCAGGTACAAGCTCCTGTCTTGCACGCTGTGGTGGGGAGGGATCCATGGGGCATTTTTAAAGATGGGCAGTGCCAGTGGTTTAGTGGCTGCATTTCTTTTACCTGCCCAAAGCCAGGCTTTGAATGTTACAGCTTGACCAATGAACCACTCCTTGGAAATCCCAAACCCCATGGCTGGCCACACAAGCCTGGTTATGCCCCCAAAACTAGGGAAGTTCAGGATATGCTTCCATTTCAACCTGCTGCAATCAGGTCTGCAAGCATCCAAACTGGCAGGAATTTTACGAAATGGGGATAAGCCAGAGCCTGGTTTGGATGCAATCCCTCAGTAAGAGTCTGGTGGTACAAAACTAACAAATCAGGTAGGGCAGCGTCCCTCTGAGGTTGGAAACACACTCCTCTGGATACTAATGGTTGGATGGTAGGGAGAGCAAGGACAGTGCAGCACCACCAGGGAACACCAGCTCTGCTCCCAGTGACAGTGGCTGCAGAAGGTGCCAGAGTGTGCCTGGATATCTGATGTGAAATCAAGCACAGTTCCTGCCTGAGAAGGTTGGTTTTCACTTCAAGGCTGTGTGAGACCATTATGGGTTGGCAACGCTGGCCTGTGCCCTGCAAGACACACTTTGGGGACCACATTGCTCACCATTCCCCAGGGATTCATGGAGCTGGGCAGAAACCAACCTCACTGCTGTTGCTGCAAAGTGGATTATGGATGGATGAGGGACAGGGAGAAGTCATAAAGAAGTTATAAAGCAAAGGCTTTATAACACAGTAACACAGGTTTTATAACGCAGGCTTTATAACACAGTAACACACAGCAAATCCTGGAGAGGACACAGAGGTGACAGGTTACAGCTGTGGAGGCAATGCCAGACATTGATGGTATCTGCTAGCCCCTGTGGGTTTATGTTTAGCTTGCAGAGGCTCAGGAAATACTCCAAAAGGAAGAAAGAGAGGGAGAAGTCATCCTGCAAGGCAGGCTGTCAGCTGTTGCTGTGCTAAGAGGGTCGAGCTCATTTTTGGGCAGCTCTCGGCAATCGCCTCAGTTTATGTAGGTCTGGTGTTTGTGGAGCACCCTGTGCTGCCTGGACAGACCAGGAGTGGCCTGCTCCTCTTTTCTTCCCAAGAAACGACCCCTCCCTTTATGCTCCTTTATTTTTCCCCACCACCTGTGCGTGCTCAGAGCTTCCCTGCCTGGCCTCAGCCGCTGTCGTCGGCTTGGGTGGCAGAAGCTGAGCCTGAGCAGGCATTTTCCAGAACAAGGCAGCCAGTGCCCAGTACAGAACCCGCTTTCCAAGTGGGACAGGCTGGGCTGGAGCCCAGGGGATGACCTTTTCTGCGTGGCATGCTCCCATGTAATGTGACCTGGTGTCACTCGGCTGCCAGGGCGCTGTTGCGACAGGGCTTTGCTGGCCTCTCACATTGTGCAGGCAGGACAGTTCATTCCTCCCCCAGACCAAGGCACCGCTGGTAAACCATAAACCACGCAGGATGCCAACCAAATCCTGCTGTTCTTCATTTTACGTTGCTTAGGATGGAAGTATTTGACCTTAAATTACTCTTCTTCCTTTCAAAAGGGAGCTTGTTTCTTAGGAAGGATGGATTTGATTCTTTGGTTTTGGGATAAATCTGGTATGAATCCACACATTGTTTCATGCTGCCCGTCCTCCCCACCCAGACAGGGGCACTACTGTAGTGGCTGGCATCAGATGTCTGTCATTCAGGTAGGGAGTCTGAACCACTCTCTGTGCTCTCAGGTTGTGTCCAGGCAGAGATCCAGGAGCAGGGACACTTTTGGCTGCTGTGCAATGCAGGCTGTGTACCCAGTGTAAATTCAGTACACCACACACTGGTAAACAGCTCTGTTTAACACATCAGCTCAAGTGGGAGACAATTCAGTGTGAAATGCTTGCATGGAGACGAAATCACTTTTTTTCCACTATCTTGCTTCATCCCAATACTACTCATCCAGGCTTGAGCCTGTGATAGTCTGTAGAGAGGGTGAAATGCAAAGAGGTAGAAAATAAAGCTCTGAATCTGCCACTGCAAAATTCAACTCCCTGGCTTCTCATCTCAGCAGGCTTCTTGCTACCAGTGCAAAATGTAACATATCTTCCTCTTAATTCCCTTACCTGCACTGCAGACTGGGGCACCACAGGTTTCTTCTGCTTTGGGCATTAGAGAAACAAGATGTTTCTCTAATGAGAAATTATGGAGATCTTTGACAGAAATGTAAAGATGAGAATATCCAGAAGAGGGACAAAGTAAGTAAAAACTTAAAACTGCCTTCCAAAAATTGGACTCTGGAATTTAGGGTTTGTTTTGGCTCCAGTCAAAATAAGTTTTTGGACTCAATTAAAAAAAAAAAAAATTAAGAGGTGCTGACTGAAAAAAATAAGATGACTTTTGGGATCTGGATGGTCAAATGAGAGTATTCAGTGTCAGTATTCTGATCTAAGAGAAATCAACTAATAAGATGCTTATTTTGCCTATACAGCTAGTTTCTACTGTTTTCAAGTCTTACTTACAAAGTCAGCTCAACTATTGGGAAAAGAGTTGTTTGTTTGCCTGCTTGTTTTTATCTATTGTTGCTTTGCCTTGAGCAAATTCTATCTGCAGCTTTTTACCCACTGGTGCTAATGATGGCTCTGCAAGCAACCTGGCTCGACTCTGAGAATGCAGGTGGGGTTTGTAACAGTAGCACTTTAGAAAACCTTCCTTTTGACCTCCCGATGAAATTAGACATGGTCTTGCTGTGCACAGAGCATCCCCTCTGAGCACAGCTGCAACGAACAAGCAGGAATTTCTGAGACAGCACAAACTTGCAAACACTTCCACCCGATTATCAAATGACAGCAGGTTGGGAATATGTAATGAGCAGCACGGGTTCACTGACTAAGCATCCCTAAAGGGACTGGTGCTTAATCCTTTCATAGATAGTGCCCTCTCACCCTGCTCTGAAGGAGGAGGAGGAGGCAAATGTGCTCTAGAGAAATGACATAATTGAGAGGAAGGTTGATTTACTGCTATATGAGAGTAATATGGAGTTTGCCTTCTTTGCCTAGAGAAGGTCAATCAGGCCAGTCTGCATGGTCCTTGATTTGTCTCCCTCTCTTTTGGGAGGCTAGAGGGGTCACCCTCAGCACATGGCAGAGCAAGCCTTCATCAGCCACCTTTGCAAATCCTCCCCTGGAAGAATCATGGCAGTGAGAGCTAAGTTCCTGTGCACAGACAAGCTCATTTTCCCCAGTATTAGCAGCTCTGTCTGTCACAGCTCCACAGCAGGACATGCACGTGAGTGTATTAAGGTAACCCTGAGTGTTTGCCATCTAGACAGCACATGGCAGGGAAGAGGGGACAGTCTGAGCACCAAGGTTCCTGCCCAGGTTTGTACAATCCATGCAAACAAGCCTGTGTTAGTGTTTCACTGATACTTTTATCCAGGCTAAGTCTTATGAGACCAACACACGTTATCTGTGGAGCTGCATGACATCACACCTCCTGATTGCACCTATAGGCATCACCCTGGCATCATCTGGAATCTCCCTGGCATCACCCTGGCATCAACTCTGCACCACCCCTGCTTCAACCTGGCATTGCAGTGACTGCAGATAACTGCATTATTTCCCTGGATGCTGGGAATGTCCTTAGAGCTGACCAACTGTCATCTGGTTTGGGATACTGTGGATTCCTGGCACCACTGTCCTCTTCTGTCTCCTCCCTGCCCTGCCTCACCCCCGCCCCTGCCCTTGTGCTCTGTGGCAAAGGGGCCACGTAGCAGAGGAGGCATCACACAGATTTGTCTGGCAGGTTTGTAATGAGCGGGGTGTGATGACCCTGCACATTCTTCAGGCGGTTGTTTTCAGCCTGGACCCATCTGTGATGTTTTCATTACTTTTTTTCCTCCCTGTGCTCAGCCCAGGCTGCTCCGGGAGAAGTGGCACGTAGGCACATACGTCCTTGCGCAGGCTATACTTGTATAAACTCCATCAGGAAGTCATCTGGCCAAACTTCCCAGAGCTCTGCTTTTAACTCTTCCCTAGGCAGGCTGTGCTGGCAGCCAGGGGATTTCCAGGGAGCGTGGACATGTGCATTCATGCCCCTGTTCTGTTCATTGATTCCCACCTCTCTCCTCCTGCCTACAAGCCCTGAGCTGTGCAGCCTTTGCACTGATCCTACTCCGAGTTCCCACCAGAAGGAAGCCTCCTTCAGCTGTGCACCCACAGGCACGCACAGGGCTTTGCAATAAAACAGTGTCTTGGCTTTTCTGCAGGGTGAAGCAGCTAAAGCCAACATGCCAGAACAAGCCAGAGCAGGACTGCCCCAGCGGGACAGAAGGAAGGAGTGTTGGTGGGGCAAAGCTGTCAGCTGTTAGGGGTTATTATCCCTTGCAGTTATTATTTCAGAAGTGTGTCCTTACCAGGCACATGAGTAACAAAGGAAGTTCTGACAGTACTTAAATGTTTGCTGTGGTCAGGGAGGGATTAAAAGAACCCAGTCCCTTCAGAAGTGACCCTGTCTTCAATGAAGACGTGTCTCACTGAGTGTCCCACTCTGCACAGAGGCACGACAGACATCCACAGAGGCACATCAGTGTGCATATAGGCATTTCAAAGGGCTGAGAAAAACCCTGGGAGACTCCTCACGTAGCAGAAAGGCTGCTATTCCTCCCCATGACGTGTATGAATTAACAGTATCCATTTGTTAAATGCAAAATAACAGTGATCCCATGTTGTTAGTGCCTGTCAGCTGCCCACTGACAGATTTCATTGGCTTTTACAAGATTTACCCCTGGAAGTGTTCAAGAAATGACGTGGTTGTGCCATGGTTTAGTTGACAAGGTGGTGATCAAAGGTTGGACTTGAGGATCTTGCAGGTCTATTCCAACCTTAATGATTCTATTTTGGAGCCCACTGCACAGGGGTGAATAACTGGAATTTCTGGAAATGTTACCCTCTGCCATTGGTTTTGGAGCAGGAATGTCTGAGCTCATTTGGTGTTTGGCCAATGGTCCTGGACAATTCTTGCTTCTGCTTACTCTAGTGTAAGTATGAAATGTGTATCAGAACACCAGTGGTAGTGCTGTCCCTCTTGACACACACTGTAAACCAGCCCAGAAAGCAACCATTTATCCATGAAGTTGCTCACAGACATTTGTCCCTGGTTACTGCACGTTCATCTTCTCATGTGTGACCAAACCATGACATGATAAAGTAGATTTCACAGGTCTGCATTTTTCTCCTGTGTGCACAGGTGGAAATAAGAAGTGACTTCATTAAAGTTAATTCAGTTAGCCTGGTGTTAATTTTGCCTTCTGTATCAGATTTACAGACATCTGTGTGAGACAGAGGTGTATGACTTTGCAGTCAGCCTTGCTCAGACAGCTCTGGTATAGAAGGGAATTTCAACTGCCAGAAATTCCCAAAAATCTAGGGATGACTTTTACAGCAGACTCATCCACTGCAGACGTGTTTCTCCTCTCAAACACCTGTTTGTGTGCCACAAACAGCAAAGGAGCCTTCTATTTCTGTCAGACTCCTTCTGATTCTCAAGAGATACAAACCATGACTGGTTACTGACTGGAGTCGGAGGTATTTCAAGTGCTCCCTGGTCACCTCCTCTCCTGCAGCTGAAGGAATCAATCAAGCTCTTGTGGTCCCTCAAGGAGGTGGAGAAGCTCTGAGGGCTGAGAAACATGCAGGCTTTTGACCAAGCATGGTGCTTTCCTTTCCTCTTAATTTCTTTCTTCATGTCTTCTGTTGACATGGGTTATTCCTCCACCTCCTCAGCTGGAGGATCACAAGTCTGGTTTCTGTCCTAAAAACTAGGCTCAGTGCCCCCATTGTGACAATTCATTGGTATCCTGAGCTTTTGTATGGAGAGTAGGATTAGATGAGGTGTTAGGATCATGTTTACTCTGAGGGTGGTGAAGCACTGGAACATATTGTCCAGAGAAGCTGTGGATTCCACATCCCTGGAAGGATCCCTTCAAGGCCAGGTTGGATGGGGCTTGCAGCAACCTGGTCTAGTAGAAGGTGTCCCTGCCCATGGCAGGGGGGTTGGAACTGGCTGATCCTTAAGGTCCCTTCCAACCCAAACCATTCTATGATTCTATGAGGAAAGAATGCTACCACCTGTCCTGCTCTTTGCTTCCTTGGCTTTCTGCCTCTCAGTGGTGGAGGACAGAAGGTTTCCTGAGGATGAACTCACCAAACAGACTCAGCTCCATGTGTGCTGGCATAAAGAGTGGGCTTGCTCCATGTTTCCCAAGTCCTTCCTCAGGCTGCCTGAGGCTCTGCTTACTAAGGCAGTCCCTCTCAAACAGCAGCAGCAGGCAGGGACTCGTCACCTAAGGCACATTACTGCTACTGCTGTGATGCTCCTTGGGGCAGAGGAGGGAGGAGAAGCCTAGCCTGGAACCACCTGTAATGAAATGGTTGATGTTGCTCACCAAGGCCCTGATTTTTGTCTGATGGGCTGGAGTGAAGAAACTATTGAACACCCAAATCACAACAACTCCCTCTGCCACCTCGGGTAAGCCAGTGCTCACCGACTGACAAGCCAAAAGCAGCAGAGATTTGCTTTCCTGTTTTAATGGACTGCAAATTAATTATGTGTAAGTGCTGTGGGAATGTTCTCAAAGTGTCCAGCAAACGAGGCAAACCTGTACAGCCTGAGGAGCTGGAGCAGGGCTGTGAGTTGACAAGGGCACCTTATGTGGCCCCTGGCCGAGAGCTGGGACCACCACCCCCATCACTCCAGGGTCTGGTCTTTTTTAGCCTGTCTCAGAACTCCCAGGGATAGGTCAGCTCAAGGACAAATCCCTTCTCACCAGGCTTTAAACATAAACCTAAAGCAGGCAGAAACTGGCCCGCTTCTGCCTGGAACCCCACGTGGCCGCCGGGTTTTGTGCGCAGAGGTAACCTTACGTGCAGACTGGAGAGAGGGTACCCTTGTAGGTGCATTGGCACCTCCGAGGCAGAACCTTTGGGATTAGGTGTCCAACATTTACAACACGAAAGGATGTACAGTGCTCAGTCCTGACCTTGCCGTAACCTGTGGAGGAGCAACAAAGATCCCCTTTAACCATGTATGGCATAAACAGCGAGGAACGCGCGCGGAACAAAGTCGGAAAGGAATCTGATGGAGAGCCCCGAAGATAAATGCCACTTTAGGCAATGTTGCTTTAAGCCGTTGACAGGAGCGCTATCCGGAGAGGAACTGTGAGGTTTAAGTGCTTCTCTGCTCCTGGGTGGGAGAAGGTGTCATGTAAAATGCCTTTTGTGTTGTTGTTTCATCTCCTCCTCTCCACTCTCCTCCGATGAGAGAGTGTACACACCGAAAGCATTAAAAACAGACTGCGGGTGAGTTTGCTTCACTAATGCATCTCCACATCAAAGGCGTTGCTGGAGTCTATTGATTCTGGCAGAACTGCAGAATGCTGTGTTGGTTTTAGTGAGAAATCATGCATTTCTCCGTTGGTTTCGGGAAAGGTTATAAGAAAATAAAAAAAAAAAAAAGGACAGAAAAAAGCTCCGTCTTGTGCAAATATTCACCCTCCAGAGAGGCTGATAAACTACAAAACAGTAGGGCTGTCTCCCTCGGTGCCAGCAATTACTCAGGGATGGCTTTATTGACAGACAACGGAGCTTTAGCTTGCATGATGTTACAAAAAACCTGTCCTATTTAAGTTTTGTTTTCTCTGTTTGGGAGTAACAATTGACAGTTCTTGCCTGTCCTATTGTTTGCTTAATATTTCTGAAGCAATGCCCCCTATGCCAGTGAACAGCAGTGGGACACAGCATCATGACTTATCTCAAAAACCCAGAAATTATCAACTACACCGGGGCAGAACTGCAGGATAGATTGTTGCTATGCTTTAGGAGTGGCCTCTGATACAGGTGTACCTTAACAGCAGCCTCGTTGGAACATCTGCTTTCGACCACAAGACCTATCAGCTATTTTGACCAAAAATACATTTCCTTTTAATTTTGCCTCATAGATATGAAACCATTGCATTTGTACGTCGCTTTAACTGAAACTACTCAGTTTCTACTGAAAACGTCTCTCTGCTGTAAGACCTGCATTTACCTTATGATTCAGAGCAAAATCTGAAAAGAATAAAGATCAAACCACAAAGTGAGAGGAACTGCTTTGCTCTGCTCTGGTTTTGGGGCTTCTGTATTTGTAGGACTCTCTGGCTCTACTTTGTTTGCATCCTGCACATGAAGGGCTGCCAAAATGCAAAAGCATTAAGGTGTTTTTCAAAAGGTGCCTGCAGACCGCATCTTTTCCTTAGAAACATCCTACTTGAGGTCTTCCCAATCGCAGCCAGTGATTTCCAATGCACAGTAAGCCTCTCAGAGGATCTCCTCCTCCACTGTGCTCTTCAAACACAGTCTCTAAACACAAGCTGGCATCTGCAGCCCTAGGCCAGACCTACAGGACATGCTGAAAACCCAGCCTCACCTTCTCAGGGGGAAGAGTATCTGCCTGGGCATCTAATTATAGTGAGATGGAAAAACATCCACGAAAGGACAGGGATAAGTTTTCCAATACGTAGTGCAACAGTAATCAATACTTGCATGAATACTTAATTTATCTATGTGAAGCGGGACAGCTTCAGCAGGAGGGAGTGAGATCATCTCTTCCAACCCCGTGTCACATGGGGTGGGAAATGTGGGCTTGAATCCCTTCACACAGAGGTCTCAATTCTCAAGACCTTGGATGCAAGGGTGCTGCTGCCAGGAGGACTTCGACAGGACGGACCCACCCTTAACTCCTGCACAGAAGTAACATCTTAACCCCTCTGCAAACCTAACCCCGCACCCTTAACCCCTGGGTAAAAACCCACCGTGGATCAGCACGAGTATCCTCTGACTTCGGGGAACTTTTCAGCTGGCCTCTGATGAAAGGCATTTACCTCATGGCCACCGAGTCAAGCCCCTGGAGGACTTTCGTGCTTCTTGCAAAGAGCTGCAGTTTCAATAAGAGACTGCAGAGTTACCCAAAAATCTACCCATGAATGCCTACTCCCTTGTGCCACAGAGGCTGCTCAGCCGAGGTATTTGCAACCTGCCCCCTGAGATATTAATTTTTGGGCACCTCCCCACAGGGACACCAGTGGTGTGACTCGGTGGCACGGAAAGCACGTTGGGAAGTGGGGGAGAGTTGCCTGCCACGCACAAGTGGTGACACAAATGGTAGGCAAGGAAAAAGCAACAACCCCTCTGTTGCAACAGGAGGTGAGGGTTTCGTGCCTCCGTGAATGGTTCCCCTAATGGTGACTAAGCTGTTCCCTCCATCCAGCTAATGCAGAGACTGCTGTGCTCTGTGTGTTCCTGTAAACCAGCCAGCTTCAGGTCACCCCATCTCAGGGCTTCTCAGAAGGGTTGTCTCAGTGTGCCGGTTTGATGGAAGATGCCGCATGCAGATGAAATTGGATTTCAATCACTCTTTCCTTTCCTGCTAAGCACTTCCCGTAGGAGTTGCAGCCCCTCAGTTTAGCTAACAGGAAGGTAAGCACATCTCTCCCTGTACCTGTGTTCATAGCTTGATCTTGCTCCTGAACTGTGCTGTGTGTTATTACCCCTTTGGTGCAACACGAGACGACCACCAACATTTTCAGGCCACTCTTATTTTTCACGGAAGATCTATCTGGTGCTGGTGACAGCTGTGAACTTAAAGCATAATATCAACTCCTGGGTGCCTCAACCAAAATGGATGAACTGAGTCACATGTGTACTCTGTGACGGGGGTGCTGGCATGCAGGCTTGCTCAGGAAAAGCTATCCGAGAACAGTTGCAGGAATCACCAAGGAAAATTGAAGAGGATAAATGGGTCCCAGCGGTCTATGTGGGTTCAACGAGTCTGAGTTTGCAGAGAGAGATACCAAATCAATTGGCAAGGCTTCTTTCTTTGAGAGTTTGTGTTCCTAAGCTTTCAATGGACATGAGTGGCCCCTGTCCATGACTTCATTAGACCCTACTCTGAATGCCTGTAATAGGATTAACTCGTTATCTTAGTCATGGGGTACAGCACCTAAGCAAGTGCCTCCTGATGTCCAAGCAATTGGGCTTCTCCTTTTGGGGACAGGACAAGAGAACGTGCCAAACGTTCCTCAGATACCCGAGTGCGTTACGGGAAGGGGCTCAGACATTGTCAGGATAAGTAAATAAAACAGCCTCCTCAGAACACAATAGAGGCTCCAGTTTATTCCTAAATTATTAACCTTCCCTGAGGAGAGGCTTTATAGTGCTGACTCGGGCACTGTGGGAACACGGCCTCTTCCCAGCGAGGGCGGTGGGCTCCTCCCTGCAGTATCTCCTGGTGGGATCACAAAGGGGAACTTTGCCCATCCAAGGGGGCAGGACATGACTTTCAGTGCCAGATGGGAAAGAACATTTCCACCACAGGGTGGCAGCCCCGTGGGTGGTCCTGTGGGTGGTAAATGTCCTCTCCCACGTTTAGCAGGCTGGCAGCACCTTCCCCGATGGAAAATAACATCATTCACTGCATTGGAGTTTGCAAGGGAGCTTTTCATTACCACTTCTTTTAAATCTCTGTTGTCTGCTACCTACATGGGAGGATGACAAGCCAGGACTTGGGCTCCTTCACCCCACAGGCTGCAGAGTGATACTCCTTAAAGGCTTTTAAAGGCATTTCAGTGCAGTTTCACTGTATCCCGCTGAAGGGAGCCCTGTGGAGACAGTGAGCTGGGTTAAAGGACAGCTGTAGGAGGAGGCACTTTGTGGAAGAAGTGAGCTTACAGGTGAAAGAAAAGGGTAGCTAAGTGCACAGTTACCTTATATACATACACATGGCTTGTCTGTTTGTGCTTGTGGTATGCCCCTAAAAGTGAAAGGATTCTTCCATGAGAAGAAACCCCCAAATCCCCTCTCCACTGATGCATCTAGCAATCCTTCAGGAGGAAACAGAAAAGGCAGGATAGTTTGCTAGCACAGAGCTGCAAGAGAGGGAAGGGACTGAGAAACAAAGGCCTGCAGTCACACTGGGACATTTTTGTCAGAGGGACTCACAGCTGTACTATTTTCCCCCTTTGCTTACTGGATCATGTTAAATATGACCAGGCTGCATCACCCCCCTGTGATAGATGGCACTGGAGAGGCTTTGGTGCATGTGAGGGTTGCCTGGAGCTCTCAGAAGAAGTCACCTTTTGAAGAAGTTCAAACTCCCAGCTGTTTTCCAGGCAATCCAGCTACCTGCACCCTCATGCAGGAGTTGTGCCTCTCCCCAATGTAAGGCAACACAACCACCTCCCAGGCATCCCCAGGCCTGGCAAGACACAGGTCTGTTGAGGGAGAGGGAATGGCACAAAATGGTCACAGCAGGGGAATCCCTCAAGGGGGGGTCCTGGCACTGATTGTGGCTGTGGAGTCCTGACTCAGCTGTGGAATAAAGAGTGTTACTGGAGAAAGTTCCTCTGTACCTTGGGGAATCATTAGTAAAGCTAACAGGGAAGAAAGGGCATCCTAAAACGTCTCTCTTCCCCCAGTAGAAATAGTAGCAGCCACAGCCTAGTAAGAGGGAGAAATAAGTGAATCCCAACAGACAGGACCTGGGGCGAGCTGAAGAGAGCTGGGGAAGAGGAGAAACGGGGAGAAGGTATTGGGACAACCTCTACAAAGTTCTACTTCTCCTTTTTTCAGTCATGTGGCAATGCCATTCATTAGGAAACATGAATCAATGGCATTTCCCTGCTGCACAACTCCCCAGGGAGCTGCTGCAGTTCTCCAGGAGACCTCGACTGGCTTCTCCCCGCTCCTGCACCCGCACATGCCGAGGGCTGCGGCGATGGAGAGACCGGGCACTCACCCTGCAAGTGTTTTCTCCCCTGGCCATAGGCTGAGACCTGAGGTTGTCTGACAAGGCTTTTGTCAGACGTCAGCAGGACGAGGATTGGCAGGAAGACAGCGCTTCAACACGGGAAGTCATTGCGTTCACGCGTCTTGCCCGGCCCTGACGTTTGTGGTGTTTCAAAGGCACACACAGTTTTTTGGCACCTCCTGGCAGCCTAAAAGGTGTTACTGTCATGAAACCGCTGGCAGCAGCGGTGTTTGCTTCACCTGAGCTCTCCCACATCATCTCAGCCTGCCTGCAAGGAGTGAGGCTTTATTCTTCTTGGGAGGAACAATTTTCTCCTGGCTCAACCTTTCCTGGGAAAGGTTGATTCGCACTGACCTCAGCCATGTGTGGTGGAGCATGGATGCTGTTGGGCCTGAAGACCTCTGTCATAGGTTCAGCTGCTCTCTTCGATGACATGGTGCCACGTCCAGGAGCCCCTCATTCCCCACAGAGCCCGGCGGTGCCGCAGGACGGTCCCCACGGGTCACACCCTCACAAGGGCCCTGCAGGGTTTGATGTGGCCACTAAGGCTGCTGGAAAATGAAATTTCAATCCTGCTGGAAGACTTCCAATTTCAACTTTTTTTTTTTTTCTTTCTTCCTTGAAAGAAGGCAAAGGGGGAAGCAAAGCCAGGGACGGTCGAAACAGAGGCAGGAGGAGCTTGAACCAACGGCTTCAGGCACTTTGTTTTTGCTCAGCCTTCTCAGAAAGGCTTGTTTGGGAATGGGGCATTTTGAAATGTCCTACTTAGATGGAAAATGCCTTATCTAGTAAAGAAAGTTAACCTCCTTCTCTGTCTGAGATGCCTAAAAATTTTCACTTGGCTTCCTTCCACACAGCTGACAGACGACCCCATTCCAGCCCCACAGCTCTGTGATGGCTGCACTGTGTCCCACCACAGGCTCTGTGCAGGGGCATGGGTTCACTCCTCTGTGGCCTGGACAGCAGCCACAGAGTCCCTGCTTCTCCCACTGCAGAGCTGAGGGGATGGGTGCTGCCAGGGGCGGCTCAGAGCTTGCTGCTGCCTCCGGCTCACCTTCCAGCTGAGTGTTTTGGCAGTATCCATCTGTAGGGAGTAGAGGGGCTTTAGTTAAAGGCCACTGACATTTCTATTGGTCATAGTTGCCTCAGCTTGCTCCACTTCCATCTGCATCATCTCCATCATCTCCATCATCTCCATCATCTCCATCATCTCCATCATTTCCATCATCTCCATCATCTCCATCATCTCTATCATCTCTATCATCTCCATCATCTCTATCATCTCTATCATCTCCATCTCGATCTCCATCTCTCTCCATTTCCAAGCCAAGTCCCTTCCTTCCTCCCAGGAACACAGCCATGTCCCCTGCTCCCTTCCAGCGCCATTCCTCGGGGATGGGGTTACAAACTGGCTGTCCCCTGTCACCAGTGCAGCGACTGCCACAGTTCTCTGATTGCCTGTGCTCAGCTTGCCTGTCATCCACCTCACGCAGCTCCACGTGGTGGGGTTCAAAGCAAGCTCCAGCTAGTGATGGGCAGCACCCTGGCTTAGCCTTGATCCACCTCATCAGCAGGTCACCCAGATGTGTAGGGGGAACCAGCCAGGCTTGGGAAGGGTCTGATCCATATGCACGAACATGGCCTGGTCCCTGCTGCTGGGAATAATAAAGGACTTTCTGCAATTACCCCGGCATGTTTTGGAAGCCAGGATTTCAAAGCAGCAATCAAGCCCTAATTGGTTAAATGCTTACCGCATTCCCGGGAGTGAGCTGCTGCCCCCGGGATGAAGGGGAATAAGTCACAGGCAATTAGCAATTTGCCTGAGGTGCTTCTGTATGTTGGTAACGTCTGGGCTCAGACTCCTCTGGCCCTGTTAGTCATTAGACCACACATCCTCCATCCTCTCCGGGTGGCATCCCGACAGCCCTGGCAGGGTGGAAGGAGCAAAAGAATCTGACTCCGCATTTATCTAGGAAAAGCTTTCCCACAGTCCCTTCTGGCTCTTTTTGTTTTGATTCTGAGGTTTTGTTTTTCTGAAAAGTTCAAATAAATCTCGAACTGCAACCGCTGAGCTTTTTTGAATACAGTTTGTTGCTAGAGCGTCGTTTGAGGGAAGCACATTAAAAAGCAGGAGCTGTGTGTTTATTGCCAGAGCCAAGCTGGCTGGGCAAAGCTTATCAAGTATTTTAAAGCCAGTGTGACATTTATGCATCACAGAAATGGTCTCTCTGAACTTGTGGCTGCTGCTTCTCTTCCTTCTGGACAGGATCTTACGGCCTTTCTCTCCTTTGTCTCTGCTATGCAACACAGATCCTGATTTTCTGTCTGCTTACCCTGTGCTGCTCCCACGATGCAGGGGGACCAGGGGTCCCACATACTGATATCTGACCATCTCTTTCACCCACATCAGCAGTGCTAAAGGCACTCAGTTGATATCAGTGTCCAGCAAGTATGAATCACATCTCAGTCATCCCAGTGCCCAGACCATAATCTAGGAATCAGTGAAGAAACATTTGTTCTTTCACACTTTCTTTCCCTTTAAAGCCACCCTAAAGCCACTCTTCTTTAGGAATGTGGTATTTTCAAAAAGCTTTTAAGATTTTTTTTTTATCTTTCTCTTTTTCCTTTCGCAATTCAGTACCATCAAAAAAGGACTGGAGTGACATTAATGGAAGTTAAACAGGGTTTTGACCTTCTCTAGAATGTCTAAACCAGCACTTAGTGTCTCCATCTCCCTGCACATTAGTGCAGTTTGAAAATCCTTCCCATGTGATGGTTCAGAGGAGCCTGGCTGGAGGGCTCTTTCCAAGAAAGCCCAGAAAATGCACTCTATTTGCAGAAAAATGGGTATTTGTAGGTAAATGCAGCCCTTTCCCCCAGATGGGCTATTTTAAAACTGTGCAGTAACCACCCAGAGAATTTCTTCAGCTGTGTGCACACTGCTGGTCTTTAAAACCCTGAACTTTGCTTTTACTTGGTGTCTATTTGTTTTAGAATATCTTGACCTGCTATTCTGGCAGTGAGGGGTGGAGGTGGCTGACTGCTGACATCTGGGAAGCTGGGAGGAAGGGGCTCTGTGCTACCAGACTGTGCTGACCACCCTGCTGTGGCTGATATTACCCCACTGTGAGCTCTGGGAAAGGAATTCATGGTGGAATCATGGCCATCTAGCACTGAAACCCAGCTTCAAATGCTTTTCATGGACAAAAGAACCTAAATAAGCCCAGTGGGCTGAACATGTACCAAGTTACCACTTCATTTTGGAACACTACACATATTTTAGGCAGAGAAAGCTGTTCCTGCGTGTTTCACTTGAAGATGTAGCCTTTAAATTGTAATTCGCTGCATCTTCACTCTAATCAAAGTTGTCTTATAACCAAATTGTGTCCTAAAATCTGATAAAGAGGCCTTCCTGACCACTGCACACATTTTTTGAATATCTCAGTGATAGGATTTCATCCCTTGCAGTCAGCGGAAAAACCTCCAGTGACTCACAAGGGGTAGGAACCCTTAGGAAAATAATCTGTGCTGGAAAACCAACACTTCCCCTCCACTATCTCTGCCTGCTGACAGCAGGGGTGAGAGCAGTACAGCCAGACAAGGACTTCTCCTACGCACACCGGGTCAGGTTACACTGCGGAGTAAGGAAGGCACCCACAGCCCTGTCTGCCCTGCCAGTGCTGCCCAGGACAGACAGCTGTCAGTGCCAGGGTCAGAGAACAAATCTGGATGAGAACTCTAAGAAAGCTCTCCAAAAATTTAAAATGTGGTTTCCATGTGGTATTGTTCACTGCACCTCACCCAGCTCCATACACAGAGGCACTGGGGGACGGGATTGGAGATGTGACCCAACGGAGATGTGCTTCCTGGGGTCAGGGGTTTGCACCCCCATCTGTTGATGCTTTCGTGGTGCACCTTCAGTTCTTGTTTTCCAACATCTGCTTGACATTGCTGCTGCTTCGGTACAGCCAGCTGTTCCTGGAGATGGGATTACATGAAGTGGGGTGGGACAGGATGGGATGGACTGGGATGGGATGGGATGGGACGGGATGGGATGGGGACTGAGCAAGCAGAGGAAGCCAGCCCAAAGTGTCAGTAGCACTGCCACAGCATCATGGTGGTAGCTCACTGGGAAAGCCCACCACGGGGAAACCTTCTCCTCCACTGGCTGGGATGTGTGCAGCTGATCCCAAAATGCTGAGGGGGCTCCTCCTCCTGGAGCAGGGTGAGGTCAGGGAGGCTTGTGGCAGTAGGAGAAGGTGCTGATATGACAGACAGGGTGGGGAGCTGTACCCACACTCCTCCACATCACTGTACTCTGATGCTCCCTGTCACAGACCTGCCTGCAAGCAGCCAGCTGGTTATCCCCTCCTTCCATGGGCTGCATTTCCCTCAGGCTTGGCTGTTTAGCTGCAAACACACCCCGGTCTTTCTAAGACGGAGGAAATCTCCCTTGAAACCAAGTGGCCTCTATGGCTGCAGCTTTATCTTCTCCTTCCTGTTTACTGTGGAGGTCCCTGAAAGGGCTGTTTGTTCCCGCTGTCACAGCTCCCAGCATCTCTCAGGGGTGTCAGGATGTCTCCCACCACCCCTGGAGCCCTGTATTGCCACCCCTCTGCCCCTCTCAATCTGCCTCACCCTGTGCTGGGCACAGCAGGTCCCCCCACAACACTCAGTGGTGCCAGTGTCCTCCGTGCCTGCAGGGCTGTCCCTTCCCTCCACTGACATCCCACTCTCTTCCCTTCCACGTTTGGTCAAGCTCCTCATCCTGACATTTGAAACTCCAGGCTGAGCAGCCTCTGCCCACACCTCAGCTCAGATTTCCTTCTGCTCTTCCTCTCCTCATGGTAGCACCACAGGCTCATCTTCCACCCTCTCTTGCTCCTGCTCCTGGCTCCCACTCCGCATCCATCCAGGCTGCTCCCTCTGACCAGGAGAGGTCTTTCTTTCACCTACCAAACAGCTGGCCCATTTTCCCCACAGTGCCCCAGAGCTGGCTTCCTTGAGCTTGCATTTCACCTATGCTCTCTGCTCAATATTGTTTGTTCCTCTTGTGGGCCTTAGGACAAAAATATCTCCCCACCCAGGCAGCCTGTGCTGCCAGTCAGATTTCCTTGTGAGTTGTGTGAGCAATGTTGTTTATGTGCTGGGCAAACACACTGACCCAAAGGGTCTTCCACATTTCTTTTTTTGATGTATAATTCTCAGCAGTGTAATGCTGGATTTTTGTTTCAAAGCACGCAGGCACACCCCCGCCCTCTGTTACTGAGCAGAGGGGGTTATTGCAGTGTTGCAATTCAGTCAAACTACCCTTTTTATGGAGCAAGAGGTGCTGAAAGCCTCAAGGTCACAGCCATAAATGCTGCTTACCTCCCTCTCTCTTATTTGCTCTCTTGTAAAGGTGTGCCAGGCATCACTGTGGCCCTGCTTCCTTCCTTCGGGAGGTACCCGCTGGTTTGTCCTTCTGGCAGCAAAACAGAGCAAAATCCTGCTGCAGATGTGGGCAGGACACAGGGCAGGAGGCGTGGGGGTGCTGGTGCCTCCGTGTCCCAGCCGAGGGCTGTGGCACAGGATGTGGGAGATGCAGAGACAACTTCATTGCCCCTCGAGAGGAACCCACGTCTCCAGCCTCCTCTGCAGCGTTCTGACCGCGTCTCTGAGCTCCCCGGGAATGGGCTGCTCTTCAGTCCATCGTGCTGGAGCTGTTCCACTTTCCACAGGCTCTTTAAATAGCCAGGAGCCAAAGAGAGGATGACCTGGGAGTTGAGAGGCTTCCTGCTGTGGTGGGACATCTTGCTTCCACCGCTTGGTCTGAGAGGAGCAGACGGGTGTCCCACAGATCAGCTCTGTGCCCCGACCACAAACTGCTGCTGCTGCTGGGTCCCAATGGCTTTGTGACTCCCCCCTGAAATGTCAGCTGCTGAACAGGAACTATGTGCTCCATGGCTGATTGGAACCGTGTTTCTTGAGGAAAAGCTCTCAGCTAGAAGAGAAACCCTGAGTTAATAAAGTTGTAGCAGATACAGTCCTGAGGGTCCCTGATGCAGAGTAACTAACTCCCCGCAGTCCCTGAGGTGAGAAAGAGGATTTTTGCACCTTCCCATTTAATAGTTATAAAACAGAGAAGAATTTAGCTCAGTCTCCATCCTCGGAGTGCCTTCTTGCATCACTGTGACTTAGCCCACACTGGCCACAGACTCATAAAATCCCTTATTGTGCAGGTCAGGCAGGACTTGGGATGACATCTGGTCCCAGCCCCTGCTCAAAGCATGCCCAACATGGATGAAATACCTCAGGGACTTGGCCAACTGAGTATCTCCAAGCCTGCAATTACACAGCATCTCTGGTCACTGTGTTCCAGTGTGTGACCACTCTCACAGAGAAAAATCTTTCTCTAATAGCTAATCAGAATTTTCCTTCTGCAACTCATTTCTGTTGCCTCTCGTCCTGTCCCTGTGCATCTCCACCATCACACCTTCCCTCCCTCCTGCCAATGCCCAAAGAACTCCAACTCCTTGGCTTGTGCTTTTGAAGTTCTGGCCACTGGAAATGCCAGCTGTTAATGTGGTATTTACAAAGAACCGAAGACAAGCTTAACTCTTTGCCTACGAGACACAACCCTGTGGCACTGGGAGTCTCTGGTCTGAGAAGCAGATTAAATGCACAAGGCTTTGTGCCCAGCCCATCTGTCTGACATGCCCAACACCCCAGCAAAGCTTGCACAGGGCACAGATCTGGCCATTTCACGTGTCTGTCCCCCAGAGAGGGCTCTGCAGTCCTTCAGGAGTATTGCACCAGCCCTGCTGCATTTTATTGCTCAACAGTGTTTGGATGTTATTAAGACATACATACTGGAATATTTTGGGCATCTCCCTCTGCACTTGGGTCACTGGATTCCTGAGGAGCTATTGAAAGTATTGCAGAGCTGTTCAGAGTGGTGGTGAAAGGACTGAGCCCTGCAGAGTGGTGTCAGAAAGAAAGATGTTGGGCTCTTGCCACAGAGGAAATAGGAGCAGAAGGATCAAAGTCTGTGACTAATGATGCAAGCCGTGTATCCAAAGGGTACTTCTACCCCTGTGAACGCAGGCAATGCAATAAGCCTGGCCTGCGGTTCAGACTAGGAACATCTTTGTAGAAGAAAAAAGGAATATAAAGGATGACAGACTCAACATTACAGTCCTACTGGGTTCTGTTTCCTCAGAGCTGTGCAAAATCTTCACAGCTTGGACCCCAGCTAACAGCAAGATTGTCTTGGAATTACCTCTCCTTTGACTCATGGTGTTTCTGCAGGATGCCTTGACTGTAATGTTACTCCTTCCTGAGAACAATTATCAGGGGAGCGTTTATTTTCACCGTTTAACACAATGCAGACATTAAACAGGCCTCATGTGAAGAAGGGGGGAAGTTAGCAGTCTGTCCTGGGTCTGCTGAATTGTCAGGGATGTTCTCTGGGCTGTGCCTCAGATCCCAGGGATCATATCATGAAAACTGGGTTGTTGCCCACCGCTTTTAGCTAGAGAAAGCACCAAAGCCCCCGTGGTACTCACATCCTGCCAGCCAAAAAAACCCCCAACAAACTGATCTTGTGCAGCACTTGCTCACTCATTCTTCCACTGTGCAGGATTAGGCCCCTTCCAAGAAGACTTGTGCTGGAGAGAGCTGGCTGGAGTAGTCCAAAAGAGACCCACAGAGTGAGCCAGGAGCTAAGCAGAGTGGACTAGCAGGTCTGCATGCCCTTCTTCACTTATTAATGCAGGTCACCTCTAAATGACTACCTGGGGTTCATTTACTGCATTGGGCACCTCCACACAACCTAGGACTGAGGGGCTTGCTCCTTCTGCAAAGACAAAGTCAGGGAAGTCTTCCTCATGGATCAGTCTCCTTCACAACTTACTCCTTCATGGATTAGGGGCAAAAAGGGATGTCTGCAACCCACAGATGTGTGTCAGTCCCCTGAGCCAGCGGGGCCTTTGATGCTGGGGGTGATTGTGGAAGCAGAGGGCTCGTACTTTTCATTACCTGCATTTGTTCGAGCTCCCTATTTGCTAAAACAGAAGCTCAGCCAGTTTGTAGCTCTGTATGTCAGTGCTGTTTACTGACCTGGCAAACACATCTATTTGGTGACACAACCTTTTGATATAAAGGCTCTTTCCCCAGGAGCTGGGAGGGGAGGGAGGTGAATGCTGGATCACAGCAGTTAGAGGAAAAAAATGTGCCCATGACACAAAAGCAACACACCCCCCCTTTTTTTTTTTTAATTTTTGTTTTCTTTTTGTGCACAGATTAATTGAAGTCACAACTTAGTGCTGGTCACTGAGCAGAAAATCCAACATAGTGGGTGGGCAATCAACCCTTTCCAGACTCACCACATCCACTCTGTGGGGGTACCCGGAGCGCTACCGGAACTTGCCCAAATCCTTTGTGCACGCTCAGCCAGATTTTGCAGGCGCTTCATATTTTTCCCAGGGTGAGTAATGAGGATGCACTGATCCACTGACTGCGTGGGGCTGCTTACGCAGAAAGGCACTGCAGCTTTGGAGACTGAAGACCACACCACCACAGCCTGTTTTCTGGTGGCAGTGTGCACCTTCCTCCATTACCCATGAACACCAGGTGATGCTGCAGCCAAAATCCAATTGGCCTCAAGTCAGGCAGAATATTCTGCCTTTGGTGACTGGCAGTTAGCACACAATTACAGAGCAGGTAGGGGGTTTCTTTGGATTGGAGAAATGGAGACATCAGAAGCAGCTCACATGAGCTCGTTAGGGAAAGAAGCAGCACTGCTATTATTGCCCATAAAAACCAGCTCTGGGTGATGCCAGAAGAACAAGGAAGACAAGGTAATTATGGTTTTGGCACAGTTAGCACTGGCTGAAGGGATTTTCAGTCAGGCCAGGACAGTCAGCACGCTGTTCCTTTCCAAGGAAGTCGAGACAACTGTCCATGTTACGGGAGTCCCTTCTTCCCTTCCGAAATACAGCTGTTAAAGAGCACATGTAAACTCCATGCAGCTGCTGGGGGGCTGTCCCCGAGAACCTGCTGAGTGACTTTTGGGTGGGCAGGATGCAGTTGTCTTAAACTATTTTGGACCTGGAGCACACCAATTATCCTGGCTCCAGACCCAGTGAGAGACTCGACAGCTGCAGGGGCTTTCAAGGATAATCGACTGCATCAGCCAGGGAGCCACTGGGAGACAAAAAGATGAACCATTTGGGAGCCCTGGGAGGAACACTTCCCCTTAGACTGCCCTCAGGGCCAAGAAGGGAGGATGGAGGATGGGACAAATGGCCAGTTTGGCTTGCTCCTGCCTGAACATCCAGAGCTGGTTTTAAAAGGTAGGAAGGGAAGCTTAGGATTCCTCCCAGCTCAGACATGCAGCCTGCAAAGGCTTCTACTGTCAGGAGATCCTGGAGAGAAGAGATGAGGTCTTTTCCTGGAAGAAGGAGCTGGCAAGGTACGTAGAGCTTCCCGTGCTTAGTCTTGGCAGGAGCTAAATGGAGCCTGCAGAGACAGCAGGCAGCAAGGGAAGGGTCCAGGCTGCTGGGAACAGGTTCCTTTGGAGTGGGTCCCTGCTTCTGGGCAGGCAGGGACCTGCTTGCTGGCAAGTGGTAGAAGGGAATTTTGTCACGGTGTGACTGCAGAACTGCTGTGTGGAGCAAACCTGAGCAGCCACAGAGCCTTTCTGCCCACCTCGGTGATGAGGGGCTGTGCCAACAGTGTGTGGCAGTGCTTTACATGTGTCCAAACGTCTCCCTGTGCCATACACGCACAGTGCTCCTGCCAGGAGGATCAGATCCCTGACACGCTTTGCAGATGGGGAAATGAAGGCGGGTATAAAAAGGTGATGAAGGGGAAAAGCTTGTAACAAGGGGCAATTTACAATTGAGGAGGAGGGACAAATACAAGCTTCTATAAAGCTCTGAAACACACACAGAAAGAAGGGGAAATGATGCAATTTTTACTTTCTCCCACTTTTATGTATATATATATATATACACACACACATATATATATATATATATATATACACATATATATATTTTTTATTCTAGTCTAACTATTGCTGTTCCCCTTCCAAGGGCTTCAGCCAGGCACATGTACCAGTGGTACTTGAGTGAGTGGGAGTCCCAAGAGCAATACCTGTGTCTGTGTCTAGCAGGGGTCACTGACAATTTTCCTTCTTTTTAAAGCTTTTTTTTTCCTTCTTTCTATCTTTTTGGGGGAACATGCCATTCCAAGAAACCATCCATGTTGTGGGTAGGAATGCACTGTTGGAGCCAACTTGGATATGGTGAAATGTCCCCTCACAAAGGCAAGGATGCTTTGAGCCAAACTGCAAGCAGTGGTCCAGCACTGGTGGGACAGATGCAGGAGCTGACCAGGTGCAGCATCCCTGACACTTGTACTGCTTTGGGGCAGTGTCTAGAGCAAAGCTCGTGGCCAGTGCAGGTCTTATCAAACAAGACATACCAGTGCAGATGGCTTATTTTTCTCTGGGTAAGAGCTTGATCTCCTGGGCTCCAGTGATAATGTCCTCCAAGTCACCTTCAGGCATTCCCAGGTTTTCCTCAAAATGCAGTTAGCAGAGAACCCAAATCCCAGGGTCTTCAGGGGAGATGAGACACGTAACTCCACTCTATTCTAATGCCAAGCAAACAATTTGCCATTAATAATGTGAGCAAGGGAAATTGTCTGTTGATGAAGCTGGATGCAGAGAGTTCAGTTGGGAGTTTGTTATCACTGGAAATTCCTCAGTGAATGGCCCCAGTGACTGGCACCCAGTGAACTGTACTCTGTTCATTGCCTTTACTATTCATTGCTCATTGGGCTTTTGGTCTTGGCATTTTTTTCTAAATCCTGATGCCCAAACCAATATTTCCTTTTCATAAAGGTTGCTGCACAAGTGCATTCTCTCCAAATGCTCATGTGGCTGCTGTGTTATTTAACAAGCCTCCTGTTCATGAAAAAAAAACAAACAACAGGAAGAAAAAGAACCAAAGAAAAGAAATTCTGAATACTTTTCTGTCTTGTGAAGATGCAGTAATAGATGTTCTCACCACAGCCCCATCCTATTTGTGGTGATGAGCGTTGCTCCATCCTGTACTTTGTCCCAACTACACTGCAATTCAATGCATTTTCTGTAAGGCACCTTATTCTGCTTCCCCAAAAGCACCAGGAGTACCTTCCAGCACTAAGAGAGAATGCACATATCCCTTTATGGCATATCACTTTGATTTCAAAGGTGAAAAATTTACTTTTCGTCTGAGGAAAATATTTATCAATATTGCTAGTAGGTTATAAATTTGAACTTCAGGTTCCCAGTTGATGTTACAAACCACCACAATAATTTCATGCTGTCAGAGGGGTGAACGTGAAAATATATTGAATTCCTTATCTTGTATCTCTTATTAACAAATGAATCTGTGGAAAGGTTTGGCCATCACGCTGGTTTTTATTGGCATGCAGTGAAGTAAAGAAGATGCCAGTGGAGGCTTTCCAGACTATACATCTTATTACCACTGTTGTCTCCATCCCAGGGCATTACCCCAGATAGGACGTGCCATCTGCAGCTACAGAACCATGCACATGTGTGTCCTCACACAGACCCACCAGGAGGGGTTTTGCACTGGAATCCAGTGCAAATCAATACCTGTTTTGTTCTCCTTCTTCACACTCTTCCTCCTTACATTACAAATGACAGAATTTAAAGGCTTCCAGCCCGAAAAGCTCTGCTGACATGAGTGACTTGCCAAGGTAGGAATGTGCTGGCTGGAGGAATCCATGTCACAGATTTCAGATCCTATGGAAGCATCTAAACAAAATTTTCAGGTGAGTTCAGTTCCTGACTTTCTCACCTTTGCTTTCAGTGGGAATTTCTGTGTAATTAGGTCTCTTCTTAATCTGATCCTCTATGTTTTATGCATCTAGCAGTGTTATTCTTTAAATAAATACCTATAGAATATGATCTTGCCATGCTCACATAATTATAATATCTTCTAAAAAGGCATCTCTTTAAACCAAGACATAGGTCTATCATAACCACCACAATGAGCAATTGCAGATCTTACTGTAAGAGTTTTCCCCTGGTATGTACTACAAGGCTGGGGAACCATCTGCCAAACTGGAAAGCATAAATTAAGCAAGGAAAGAAAATCTATGTCACTGATCTTCTGAGAGGTGACGGCTATTGACAGAAAAGAAACAGCTTGGACCAACTCAAAAAATGATCAAGAGCCTGCAACATGAAGAACTTCTTGAAGATAACATGTCCTACTGAATATGAGACAAAGCTGCGTGCTCTCTAGTTGTATCAGCTGTGTAACAAGGGGAGCAGTTCTAGCTGAAGTATGAACATCTGGTTTCCTATTTGAGGAGTCACAATCAATCTGCTCCAGTAGCACAAACTGCTCACTCCACCCCAAACTTAAAGCTCTTGTGAAACCATCACTGGAGAACCATCTGTTTTTGAGTTGCCTTGTCAGTATCCGTCTTGTGAGAGATATTTTCAGGATGTCAACAAACAGCTCCATCCAAAAAGTTCTTCCATGTTTCTTGTCATCCATGATTGCATATATTTAGATCCCATATGCCCTGTACTTTGCTTCCTCGGAAACTCGGGCTTGGCTTGTGCCAAGAACTGCACGTAAGAAATTTCCTTTGTGTGACTGTTCGTAGGGTCTCGCTCAGCCCCGGGAACGAAGCGTAACACGTTTGGAAACGGGATTGTCTTGGTGTCCCACTCACAAACCGCGAGCCAGCCCACCTCCCCCGCTCCTGCTTCGCTGGAGTCATTTCATCAGCTGGGGGCTTACAAAGCAGGAATTCTGCTAACCCTTTGTTCCCTGAAACCTTATTTATTGCGGAACCAGCGTGCAAAAGAACATGTGATGCACGATTCAGGGCCACACAGAAATTCCGCCGAGCTCCTCACGTGCAGCGCCAACAGGAACCTTTGCGTGATGTGTGTGGCCGCAGAGTGCCAGCTTCTGAGTGTGTCAAATGCCTTTGACCTTGCTTCCAAACACCCACGTGCGCGCTCGAAACGCCGGAGAACTCATTAACGTTCACGGTCCAGAAAGTGGCGTCTTGTTTCTCCCTTCTTGTCCCTGCTCTGCCCGACTTGGGGCGAACGCAGCTGAAAATGTCAGCGACGCGGCCCCGGTGTAACGCAAGAGGAGGATTACAGTTCTCCTGACATCGGAGGGGGGTTACAACAATGCAGCTGACGTAGGAGGGGACGGATTACGGCGCATCTGACAGAGCGGCAATTGTAGGAAAGGTATTTGCAGGGATGGATGGAAAACGAATCGAATACGCTGTTCCAGGGGAGGACAATAAAGGTGTGTGGCAACAGTCCTCCTCCCCCCCTCCCTGCCCTCTGGAAAGCCGCATTTCTCACTTGTCCACCGGCACAAACAATCTGTGCTGTATGGCAGGAAATATCAGACGCAAATATCACATCAATCTCTAAGGAAGGATACCTGTTTTCGTAACTTGCTCATTGACTAAGGATCTCTTAGTAGTGGCTCAGACAATAGGTGGATATATCAGGTTTTCCCTGTGGAATAACTGTGCCACCAACACTGTGCTGCTAATGCAACTTTTATTTTGCTTTTGTTTTCTTTCAGAGTGCGCAGAGTAGAGAAGGGGAAGGGGGAAGGGAGAAGCTGCTGATTTTTTGGTATGCAGAGGACAAATGCCATTAAAACCCTCTTCAAAGGAGCCTGTGCATTGCCCCTTCCCTGGCAGAGGTACAGGCGGGCACAAGCAGGTGAAGCAATTACTTGGGACACTGGGAAAGTAATTGCCTTCCCATCTCAAACTGCAGCAAGAGGACGGAGGATCTCAGGCACTAATGCATGAATGCAGAGGAAAGGTGAGGGGGGCCCTTATTCATTTTGTCCCTGGGGAATGATTTGCAGCCTTCTGCATGAATCACGAGCGAGCGAGGGGAAGGGGGGTGGAGGCTGGAGCGAGGGGACATCAAAACCACCAGACTGGGGTCAGTGTTTCCAGCACAGCCATCAGCACAGAACATACGTGTGCAGCGAACTCCATTGTCTCAGGATGCTTCCTGTTGGGCACGTGTCCACCTCGCCCGCAGCTGCACCGCCGGGGCACCCCCGCATCCTGCGGCACTCCTGGAGAACGCAACGGGGCACGGGGACAGTCAGCCCTAAAGGAACGAGGCTGAATTCCCTTCCTGCCCTCACAGATGGTTCTCCCAGCCCAGCATGGGAACAGACATCCAGTCCCCAGTCAGGGCATCTGCACTGGCTGGAGAACAACCGGCAGGTCTTGCACAGCTGGGAACACCTCATGGCAGTCCCAAGACAAGGGCAACAGCCTTCAGTCCCCCGGGCTGCCCACGGGAAGGTTCCCAAACTTGCTGAAAGGGGGCTGGTTTCCCACCATGTCCATCAGGCTGGCAGAATTTCCCAAACCTTTTTGTAGGGACCCCAAAGAGAAAAGGTGCCAGATAAAGCAAGGGAAAAGGACACAAGAGAGTTTGACCTTGAGTTTTGGCTAATTTGTAGCTTGAATGTGAAGTTCCCACAAGCCCTGCCTCAGACTGGGGGTGCCCAGGGGCTGTCAAGCCACTAGACATGGACAATGGGGTGACAATGGCATGACTGAGTGTCCCAACTCCTGTTTGACAGCTCAGGACCCACACAGGGCAGCTCATCCCTACCCCAGGACCTCTTCTTCTCACAACCAGACTTCCCACAGTGATGTCAGTGGGTTTCCTTCCCTCACTGTTTCAAGGGGTTTCCAGCACTGCTTCCCTGCTGCTTGTTGTTTCCCTCTCACCCTGTCCATAGCCTCTTCAGCCCCGGACCCTTTCACCCTTCATCTCTGTCTGGGGCCCTGGGAGGACTGACAGCTTCAGCAGCAGGGGGGATGCTGGCACAGAAAAGGGGAAGGATAATGCCACAGGAATCAAATCCCCTGTCAAATGGATCGTGGACTTGCCTCCCTGCCACCTCTGCTCTCGTATCTGAAGTCTACTTGGCATTTGTTTTTTGCTTTGGAAGCTGCCAGCTTCTGACTGATCTTACACCGCTAAACCTCCCTGATCAGGTGTGGCCTAAAAAAAACCCCAAATAGCAAAGCAACACACGAGCTACTACAGTGTGTAGGATGCTTCAGGGAGCAGGGAGAAGCAACACAAGCTCTCAGCAGAAACTGCTGGCACAGAGTGGCAAAGCTTTGGGAGCAGCAGAAAGCAGCTGACTCTGCTTGACCTGCCTCTCTGTCCACACTCCAGCTGGGAGTGGGGGGCCAACATTAAATTCCAAGTACAGAAAGTCCAGCCTGTGAAAAATCACATATAAGAGCTGCCTATTGTATAAACTGTACTAAACCCTGTGTGTACGAAGATGTACTTATACCAACTGTGAGATTAACAACATTCACTTAATTCCAGTGTGAAGGATGGCCTTGCAGTCAAAGCACTTTGCCTGAGCTCTGGACACAGAAATGTGTTGCACAGCCCTGCCACAGACTTGACACATCACCACCATGGGCAAGACACTTCATCCTGTTGTCTTTCTGCCCTCCCAGTAGTAAAGCAGGCACAGTAAGTGGGGGAAATTACTTTTTTTCCTTACCTGTGGTCCCTTTTGTCTGTGAAGATTGTATGGAAAAGTGAAAAAAGTGCCATTTCCAAGATTGGTCTGTAAGCAGCTGATTTCCAGGTGGTTCTGCCCCAGGAAAGTGCCCACCTGGTTAATCCCTATGCCAACAGCAGAAGTATCTTAAGATTAATGTACTCAGCCCCAGACGTTTTTGGTCCTCTTTACTCAACACCTTTTGGTAGAATACATGTTCTGCCTCACAGGATATCCTGCAGATGGATGTTTTAAGAGGCATAAACAAAATGAGTTTCAGTTAAATTTAAATGGGCACAGTTAGATTACAGGTGTGTATTCACTTTTACTACCATCACCACCTTTGGTCATTAAGCTTAAGCAATTGGAAAAAAGACTGGTTCAAAAGCCATTGCTCAGTGCTAGTTGTTTAGCTTCTGCATTTTATTTACCCTGGGCAATGGAAACAACCTATCCCACTTCTCCTTTTTACATAATTTTTTTCTTGTGCTTGTTGCCAGTTGTCAGTCAGGTTCATGTGCCCCAGCACTATTAGAGTGACAAACACAGGAGGGAAATGATTACACTAAAACAGAGACACTCTCAGGGGCACAGACCTTGTTTGTTCAGTGTTTGTACTTCCCTTTATACAAACAAAGACGGTCAGAGCCTTGGTATTAACAGTAGATTTTCTAACACATTTTATGTAGGAAAGTAAAGAACCCAAACATACGTGGTGGTGACCCTTTAAAAAGCTATTTCTTAGCCCTAGATAAGGAGAAATGGTGAAGAGAAGGTCCATTGTCCCTTTATTCTGCAAGACAAGCTCAACGCATTATGTCAGTGAAATGTCATTGTCTGGTTAATTATGAAATGTCATAAACCTTAATGACAAAAGATCATTGTTGTGACCATAATTATGTAACTGTGATGCAATATTATGACCAAAGACATTCCAGTGGCCTGAAATATATTTCTGCATACCACTGTGGTGCCTCAGTAAGGACAGGCTAGCTTTAAAGTATTTTTGCCAAAATTGCAGTGGCAGCCTGGGTTTTTTAAATTCAAAGACACTTTGAAGTTGTATTAGAAACAGTCATGCACCATTTTTTCAAGATAATGCTTTTGTCTTTAAAATAAGCCTACAAGTATTTCAGTTGGTTATCTCATCTTCTTTACTTCAAATGTCACTATGTTTTTTGTAATGTGACACCTTCCATTTTACTTTTTTCCTAGGCCAAAGTCTAACCTGGTGTGACCAGGACAACTCCACTGACTTCAGCAAGGTTTTACTCAATTAAATTGCGTAAAATAGCCCACCAAATCTGATTTTCAAACTGTTACTTTTCTGAGGGAAAAAAAACTACAGCTGTGCAGTAAGTAGTGCCCCAGCCAACCTGCCATACCAATCCAGGCTGATTTCAGCTGTGGAGGGTGAAATGGGTAGAAAGGAATGACTCCACTTCTTGGTTTGTTTTCTTTTTGCCAAGCAAAGAAAGTTGCTATTGTCTTCAGTGTGTTTTGAAACTGATAGAAAATGCTGAGTGAAATGACTAAAGACTGAATTGCTGGAAATAATCTGCAAGATGAGTTCTGGAAGGCATCAGTCTCCATCTATATTCCCATGCATAGATCATGCCACCCTTAGGGAGGGAGAACATTGCTGCTGCAATGGAAAAACTGAGCAGCTGTGTCCTCCCAGCTTCTCCCTCTTCCTAGAGAAATCAAAGGAACATCCTTGTGGACATGCTTTGGAATGTCCTCCTCACTTTCCTCACTTTTCTACCCTGGTTATGTGCAAGCCAGCTCTGTAATTACATCTCTCCCGACCATGGATGTCACAGAATCATCCAAGGTGACTCCTCGTTCAGGATATCCAAAACACCAGAGGGCAGCAGAAGTGTTAAAGCAGAAATTGCAAAAGCCTCAACCTTCCTAACAGAAGCACCTCTGTGAAGTGATAGAACACGATTGTGTAAGAGGTTTGTGATGCCTTCACAGTATTCACAGTGAATGTGGTAGAAAAAAACCATGTAAACATGACACTATCAAAATTGTGCAATGCTGCTGGAAGCTGTTGTGACCCACATGAGTGAAAATGGAAGAGGAATACCAAAAGGCTGCTGAGAGTAATACATGCAGGAGGTCTTTTAACTCTCAGCAAATCATAAAAGTGTTATAACTCTTAAAAATTTGGTGCTCTCTCCTTTACTGCAGACACTAAATGTCCCATTGTTGCAACAGAGGTCACTTTAAGTACCTTCCACAGGTAGCAACACTTGCCAGTCCTTGTTGCCTCTTCCATCTAGTGCAGTTAATTGAAATCAGGATGGTGGATTCTCCTCTGGTGAGGTTTTACACTCTCAAGGCAGTCCCGTGGCAGAGGTGTCCACGAGCACCCTTTGAGAAGAAAGAAATTCTGTGTCCTTTAAAAAGAAATAAAAATGTGCTCCTAGCTGGGACTGTCTGTCCTATAAGTGTTCTTTCTAACAAGACCAGCTCTGTTTGCCATCCTAAAACACTTAATCAATTTCAAATGAAAGCAGCAACTATAATTAAAGGGAGGAAAATCCCACCACAGCAGAGGAGCCATTATTAAGGTAATTTTTTTCCTTTATAACTCCTGGGGCACTGTTCACATGCAGCTGCTACTGTATGTGCTGTTTGTGCGTCACCTTCTCCTCATGAGCTCCACAGAGAATATACTGTTAGCTTAATAATAACAATAACAGCAATAATAATAAGTCAGCTTTTCATGTGAGTTATTCAAGGCACTGTGTAAGCACTAATTGAATGCTACAATAGCCCAGGCTGGCTGTGTGCTATTACCCCTTTTACAGCACATGCCATAGCAGTCCCGTGACTTGGGTCACACCATGGAAGCAGCTCCTGTCCTTCAGCTCCTGACCACCAGCTCTGCAAGCCACTGCCTCCCCCAGAACCACTCAAGCCCTGCAGACTGCCAGCCTGACTGCTCACAGAAAACAAGCGCTGAGACAGCATGATTTCTGTGTATAAAGAAAGTTTGGGGGTTAATTTCAGGTGTTATTCCTCTGTGTTTGTAGGAGAAAGAGCCTGTAGTGTAAACTGGCCTGCCAAAGGACTAGCACTAACATTACAGCAGGGAACACAAGCAAAAGAGTTAATTTTATACATATATATATATTTATAGATATATAGGGAAGCAGGGGAAGTCCTGCTTGCTCCACTAAAACGTCCTGACAGATCTCTCTCAAGTGCATTGATGACGCACAGCTCACGTATTGGATTTATATAGAGCACCACATTTTCCTCATCCCATCTTTAAATTTACGAAAGCTGACAAAAAGGTTGCTTTCCTCCCCTAGAGGGTCCCTCCTGAGACCTTTAGGAGTCATTCATGGACCTTAAGGAGACCACCAGCAACAGGTGAAAACAATCACAGAATCACAACATAGAATTGGAAGGGACCTCTGGAGATCATCCACTCCGACCCCTCTGCCAAGGCAGAGTCACCCAGAGCAGGTGACACAGGAACATGTCCAGGTGGGTTTGGAATGTCTCCAGAGAGGGAGAATCCACCACCCCCTGGGTAGCCTGTTCCAGTGCTCTGCCACCCTCCATGCACAGAAGTTATTCCTCATGTTGAGGTGAAACTTCCTGTATTTTATTTTATGACCATTGCTCCTCATCCTGGGCACCACCAAAAAGAGTCTGGTACCGACCTCTGACACCCACCTCGGAGATATTTATATGCATGGATGAGATCCCCCCTCAGTCTTCTCTTTGAAGAGATTTTTACTGATTGATTTGAGATCTTCAGTGTGAAGCAGAGCTACACCTCTTCCACCCAAAGCATCACCTTATTTCAAGCAGTCTGACAAATCCGAATTTTGTGTCCTGGGGTGGAAGATGAGGGTCACTTCCCAGTGTGCCACGGGCTGTGACAGGCGAGGGGCTCAGACTAAAAGGGACAGTTTTCCAGTGACTGAATTACCTGTCTGAAAAGAGCCTTGACTGACTGTAATAAAGAAGATAACATATGTGGCAGGCATTAGTCAAGACTTATTTTTGTGGCTAAACTGGAATCTGACTCCAAATGCACAAATATTTTGGTCACGTGCAGGGTGAAGGCTGAAGACCTGCATGTTTGAACCCTGTGCATCTGCTGCTTCCCATTTGGCCTTGAGAGGAATCTCAGCTTCCAGGATGCTGAGGTTCAATTCCAAACAACCTCTTTCAGCCCTGATGTGCCAAAGGGAAGCTTCCCAAGCCTCACTTGCAGACTCACCAGACATAATGGTACTGCAGGTATATTTTGAATGTAGCAGTAGGTCGCAACAGTGTCTCACAGGGCTTCATGTATTTATACAGGACACAGACCTGCTGGAGGAAGCCCAAGATGATCAAAGGGATGGACCAGCTCTCCTCCAAGGAAAGACTGAGAGAACTGGGATTGTTCAGCCTGGAAAAGAAAAGGTTTCAAGGTGACCTAATTGTGGCCTTCCAGTACCTGAAGGGAACCTGCAAGAAAGATGGAAAGAGACTATTTGCAAGGGAATGACTTCAAGCTTAAAGAGAGTAGGTTCAGGTTAGATATTGGGAACAAATTCTTTACCGTGAGGGTGGCGAGGCACTGGAACAGGTTGCCCCGAGAGTTTCTGGCTGCCCCATCCCTGGAAGTGTTCAAGACCAGGTTGGATGGAGCTCTGTGCAACCTGGTCTGCAGAAGGTGTCCCTGCACATCACGGGGGGCTTGGAACAAGATAATATTTATGGTCCCTTCCAACCCAAACCATTCTATAAACCTATGATTATATATGGGCTCTTTACTGTTACTTGTGTTGCTGCCTGTGCCCAGCTGGTGGACCCAGAGGGCTGCTGTCCCCACGCCGGGGTGGCCTCAGCCCTTGAGGGTTGGTCGGCAGCAGCCTCCCCACTCCATCACACCCTGGAAAACACGGGCAGGGAAACCGTCCTCGCACGGGGGAAGGCGGGTCAGTGTCCCACCGCCGGCACTACTGCGAAGGGTGGGCGTTCACAGGGATCAGGGATAAATGTCCCCCGCAGCGCTGCAGCCGCACTTTTCCTACTGCCAGCGGGACTGTCCCTGTCGGTGTCCCCAACACACAGGGCTGGGAGTGCCTCTGTATCTGGGGACAGCGAGACCCGGCACCCCCGCCGGGGGTCACCGGGGGTCACCAGAGCCAGGTGCTGTGGCCGGGCCGTCGCGGTGGTCGCAGCCGCGCCGCGGGGACGCTCCGTCGGGAGCGGCCGCCCCGGCGGGAGCACGGGATGGGACGGGGTGGGCCGGAGACCCCGACGACACCCCCCACCACCACCACCCCCCCTCACCCCATCCCACCCCATCCCTCCCTCCCTCCGCCCTGACGTCACCGCCCCCCCGGGTCTCCCGGGCGACGGCTCCATCAGCGCCCGCGTCAGCGCCGCCCGTTCCCTGGCAACGTCCCGGTGCCTTCGCTCCCCTTCAGCCCCGCGCCCGGGACCGCGTCCTTCTGGCGTCAAAGTGACGTCAATGGGCCCGTCTCGGCTTTCGGCGGTGGGCGGGGGGAAGGAGGCGGGCGGGGAGGGAGGGAAGGCGGGGTGTGCGTGGATGGAGGAGGGCGCCGGGAAAGGGCGGGGGGCCGGGACATCCCGCGTGGTCCCGCCTGCCCCCCGGTGCGCGCACACACACACACACAGACACACACGCACGGGCTCACACACACTCTCACACACACACAGAGCCGCCCGCACACGAACCCTGCGCCGCACACAGCGCATCGCACCGCACCGCGCCCGCACCGCCCCGCCAGGTACGGCCGCTCCGGCGGGCAGGAGCGGCACCGCCGGCGGCTCGGACGGGGCTCCGGGGCGGCGAAGAGCCCGTGTGAGCCGCGCCGCGTTCCGTGCGGGTGCGAGCAGCCCTGGGCAGCGCGGATGCTCCCGTCCTAAAAGGCGCGGCGAGCGCTGCCCGCGCCCCCCGCCCTGAGCCATGGTGATCATGTCGGAGTACGGCTCGGCGCCCGCGGCCGCGCAGCGGCCCCTGCGAGTCGGCTTCTACGACATCGAGAGGACCCTGGGGAAAGGCAACTTCGCCGTGGTCAAGCTGGCCCGGCACAGGGTGACCAAGACGCAGGTGGGTGCGGCGGCGGGGCCGGGGATGGCGGTGGGAGCGCGGCGGTTCCGCGGGGCTGCGGAGCCCGCGGCTGGTGCGGCGCCTGCTCCTCGGAGCTTCAAGTTTTCCCGCTGCGTGTAAAATTAAAACCGAGCGAGAATGTATGTAAGAAACCAACCCCGAACCACCCCATTTCTGAGCGTTACGGTAGCTTCACTGAATCGCGCTCAGTTTGCTGAGAAGCCCGACAAATTAAGGGTCTTTGGGAGACTTTTTGTGGGGTTAGGTTTTTTTCTCGTTCAAGAACAAAGAACTTGGGGTGTTATTCGCAGAAATAATTTATTAATGGGTAGTGCAGACGTTTCTGTATTTCTAGTGCATGTCAAAATCGTATCAGTCACCACAGTAGGAAACAGTCTGTTAGAGGAATCTGTTTTTCACTGGCATGGGACGGATTAAAAGATTTGCAGAATCCTGTCCAGTGCTAATTTCTGCAGTTCTGTTCACTACCTTATGTGTAATCCTTTGACGTAGAAAAGAAAAACGAAAACGTTCTGTATTGGGAGTTCTGTGTGGTTCAGAAAAACAGAATGAGCTTTGTCAAGTCTGTACTTTAAAAGCTACTTTAAAAGCTACTTGGATTTTGTGAGTGGGGTGTCTGTGTAGGGGGGATGTCTTTCTGGGTTTTTTTTAAGGTATCTGGACAGTGAGAGTACCTATTTTGTAATACCTGGGGTTGTTTTTAAATCTGCAGGTTGCAATAAAAATAATAGACAAAACAAGGTTAGACCCAAGCAATCTGGAGAAGATTTATAGAGAAGTTCAGATAATGAAGCTTTTGAATCATCCCCACATTATCAAGCTATATCAGGTAAGAGTTCAGCTTTGGAGTGCAGCGTGCAGATGAGGTACACTTGTGCTCCTCTCTTGCACATGATTTTACATCTAATGTTTGCAGAGAGAACGGATATTGAAATATTTTTCGAAAACCTTTTGAAATAAATGGGGTATTTTAAAATTCTTCATTCTTTGAACAAGACCCTGGTATGTTAGACAGCTTTTTGACAAAATGCACCGTAAAATTTACAGTTAAAACCAGGTTGATGTTTGTTTCGGATCGAAGAGCAGGCTGTCTGAACTTCTATGATTAACTTGCCTTTCCTATCTCCTCTGCTTTTCCAGTTTAGAAGACTGGAACTTCTTATGTGCTTTTGATAAAGAGGAAGGCTTAAACTGATGTAGGGTTGTAGAGAAGGAAGCACAAAAGTTGAGTTTGCCTTAAGCAGAAGGGATTTAAATCAACAGCAATTAAACCTAATTAATCTAAGTAGAAAATATAAGTGGAATTCTAATATAAAGATTAAATTAGTAAAAAAATTAAAAGGTGGTAAATGTTGGTATCTTAGAAAAATGGCCTGTTTGGTTATTCTGTTCCACTTTGTGTAGTTTTGAAAGTGAATTTTAAGTATCTTTGACTTTGTAGAGTTTCATAACGTGAATTTTGTCGTAGATCTGTTCAGTTTCTGCACTCATGGGTAGTTTCAACCATAGGAACAAATTATTGTGTTGTGCAGAAAGCAGGATCACAAGGATCACGAGGACTGCTTTGCGAATTCTAAATATTCGATCTAATTAGCCTTTGGTGTAAGTTCCTCTTAATCATCTTAAATAATGCTGTGTGGATTTAAGAAGAAGGTGATAGAACAGTTTGGGTTGGAAAGGACCTTTTAAAGGTCATCCAGTCCGAGCCCCTGCCGTGAGCAGGGATGAGGTATCAGCTTGTCCGGACCTGTCTGGAAGGGCAGGGGGGAGAGAGGGGGAGATGGATGAAGCAGCAGGTCTGAAGGTCCTGTGTGAAGTAGCAAATACTATTATCAGCTGTGATCTCACCGTTGGGTTTGTTAGCTTAAAAAGAAATAATTAAAAAAAAAGAAGTTTAATTAACGTGTAAGGCTGAAGAGCCAGTAAGGCAGGTGCTTAGGCAAGGCATTATTTTTGAAGACCTTGACACACGTGAAGTGTTTGTATTTGTAGTATTAACCACCATAACAAAAATGGTTCTGTGTGAACAGCTGACGTCATGGCGGCCCATAGGATGTACAGAAACATTCTAACAGTTCAGTTGATTTCATTTCAGTGGAATGATGTGGGTGAAAAGGCTATTTCGAAGCGTTTAGAAAAGCAGGTTAAATTCCATCTAGTTGAACCACTTCACTTGATGGAGCAGATGACGTTGGTAGTGGACCATAATTTCTTTTCAGTGAAGTTTTCTTTTCTTTGTTGTTGTGACTGATGCTTTACCTGTTCGGTGGAGGCTGAGAAGCAGGGATGGAATTAGATGACATACCAAAGTAGGGTGTGTGTTCTTGTATTATTTCATCATTGTTTTAGTTTCAGCACCGCGTCTTAATTTCATCCAGCTGGCAACTTTCCCAGAACACTTTCCTTCAGTTTTTTAAACTGGGAACCTCTCTTCCTTTGCTCCCTGTTTGTTTATTTTCTTTTCGTGTCTGTGTGTACTTGTAGTGAGGGGAGGACAAGAGTCTTTGAAAAAGGTTACATATTAGGAGCCTGGAAATTACAGCCGTTGAAGTAGTATTGACCCCCTTTTTGTTTTTGATTGTTAACCTGTTGTGAGCCTCCTGCTTCCAAAACAAAGCATCTGCTCCTTAAGAGGGAGATGTTTCTGGGGAAACATTGTGTTTTTTTTTTTTAAATCTGAAACGCAGTGTTTGAAAGGTGTACTGTGGTAACCAAAGACGAATTTGGAACTGCTCAGCATTTCTCATTAATCATTAAGGTTTTGATTATTCCTTTTTTTTTGGGGGGGGGGGGGGGGTTTCCTCCAAAGGAGAAAATTGTGAAATATCGAAGCAAGTTGATACTAGATTGATAGGTGAACTCTGGCTGATACATTGACAGTTGTTGATGTGCATCAAGCACTGCTGTTACACAAACAGCAGCCTGTTGTCACTTGCAGGGGAGGCTGAACATGTCCCAGCCAACTCCAAACAGGAGTGGGGGATTTGATATTCCGTCTTGATTTGTCGAAGTCGAAGCTATTTCTGCTGATCTGAGCCCCCACTAGCCATGAAACGAAGACAACTTTAGATAAACTTTAGGTGTTCTTTGCATGTTCAACACACAACAAATGAAGTGTAAAACTGTGTGTGCATGTTTCAGCAAAAGAGGAGTTCAGGGAAGTGTGTGAAATTATCGAAATGCTCATCTATTATCGTATGGAGATAAGGTGGCCTGGTAATGGTGAGGAGAACAAAGGCCTGGGAAGCCATTGTATAGTGTAGGCACATAAGGATTGATTTGTTATCTTTTTCATTACCAGTGTGCTTGGAGGGAACACTGTGGTGCAAAATTAGCTGCCTTTACTGCCAGCTGCCACAGCAAATAAAAAATTGAACTGATATGTTTGAGAATACACGTAGAAAAATGAATGAAATTACAGACCTCTGCTGTGTTTTTTTTAAATCATGTCCTTTTGTGTCTTCACAGGTTATGGAGACAAAGGATATGCTGTACATTGTTACTGAGTTTGCAAAGAATGGAGAAATGTTTGGTAAGTCCTCGCTGCTGGATCTAGCAGTTCTTTAGGTTTAGAAATCTTGGTTTCATTTTTGTAATTCTTGAGTTATAGGTATATTCTGATTAAAAATGCAGGGTTGGCATTATCAGCTGTCGAACAGCAAGCGCAGCACCTGCAGGATTATGAAAAATTTCCTCCAGGCATTTCTAAATCCTGTGCCTCTCTGGTTTTGTCTCGCAGATCATCTGACCTCCAATGGGCACTTGAGTGAAAGTGAAGCACGGAAGAAGTTCTGGCAGATTCTTTCAGCAGTGGAATATTGTCACAGCCACCACATAGTGCACAGGGATCTCAAGACAGAGAACCTTCTGCTAGATGCTAACATGAATATCAAGTTAGCAGGTAATGAGAAATACTACTCTATAAGCAACACTAGGCATGTAGTCAAATTTAGTCACCCTAGGATGATCCTATAAATGTATTTATGCAAAGTGAAAATAAGACAAAGATTACTGGTATTTCTCAGAACATATTTTCCAAACATAAGAAAACAGCTTAAATGAATAGGCAGAGAACAAAACAACACATATGTTCCTTTTTCTACATTGTTTGCTACTTCTGAAATATTAGTATGTGGTTGAGTGTTGTCCTACCCCAGACTTTTACCTTTGTTTCAGACTTTGGCTTTGGAAACTTCTACAAGTCAGGAGAGCCCCTCTCCACTTGGTGTGGAAGCCCACCCTATGCTGCTCCAGAAGTTTTTGAAGGCAAAGAATATGAAGGACCTCACCTTGATATATGGGTGAGCTTGCTATTCGTCAGAAACCGCGTTTCACACTGCGTGGGGGTCTGTGGGCTTCCAAAATCGTTGTTTTTCCTGGAGTCACTCATATGCTGTGCTGTTTTCTGTTGACAGAGCCTTGGGGTGGTACTGTATGTCCTTGTCTGCGGTTCTCTGCCTTTTGATGGACCCAATTTGCCAACTCTGAGGCAAAGAGTGCTGGAGGGGCGGTTCCGCATCCCATACTTCATGTCCGAAGGTGCTTTTCTCCAGACCCTTGATGTTAGAACAGGTCCTACAAATAAAAGAACAGCTGTCCTGTTTGCAGCTGGGAATTACTTTTATGTATCCAGTAATTTCTGTGGGGCAGCACTTAGAGCTGAGGGGCTGGTTGCACAAATTTTATTTTCTGGGATCTGCTTTATGGTGCATCTAAAAGGCTGGTGTTTCCTTTCTTAGAGTATCCCTATGGATTACAAAAATACCTGACGTCCTAGCTGGAGAAATAATCACTCACAAAAGAGAGAAACCAGGATTTTAATGAGGCTAGCCTGCAGTGCTGAGATGGGTGTAGTTCTAAGATATTTTAACTATGCAGAAGGGGTGTATTCCAGTGTGACTGTGCTGCCAAGGAGAGCAGAAATAGTGGGACTTAGCACTGCTTCTTGAGCACTCCCAACAGTCTGATGAGAAAAAGGAACTGAAGAGTATTATCACCTCTCTCTGATTTGGATTCCAAACATGTGAACGTGCCTCTGTCTTCACGTGAAAATTATCTTATGAAGCCTGACCTTTATCATTCATAGCCAAGAACAGCTTTGATTTCCTGGTTATAAATGAATAAGCAGTATGTATGGATCAGGAAGTTGTATGTGACGGGGCTCTGTGCTAAATTCCCACCTATTTTATGTGGATGTAACAACATTAAACCTGCATCCTCTCAAAACTAGCTCTTGTGCAAGGTGCAAGGCCACCTGAAACCTGCCAATACCCAGTGCAGCCTCCTTTTCTGTAGTGACACGTTGCTTCTGTGGTGTATGTGGGGACATCTCTCGTGCTGTTTGGGATATCTGGCGATCAGATCAGGCATCAGCTGCTCAGAAACCTTTAACTTGTGTTTTCACAGACATCACACACTGTTGCTGGGAAGGGTTCTTAGCAGTGACCTGGGGCTGGGCTGTTGTTTTTTACGCCTTGCTCATGAGTTTGTCTTTGTCACCCAGACTGTGAAACACTAATCCGACGGATGTTGGTTGTGGACCCAACCAAGCGGATAACCATTTCCCAGATAAAGCAGCACAAGTGGATGCAAGCTGACCCATCCCTTCAGCAGCAGCAGTCCTTGTCCTTCTCCATGCAAAACTACAACTCCAACCTGGGTGACTACAACGAGCAGGTCCTTGGGATCATGCAGACGCTTGGCATCGACAGGCAGAGGACTGTGGAGGTGAGAAGTGCTTGCCCTGTAGATATATCTTCAGTGACTACCAGAATTCCAGAGGTGCAGTCATACTGTGTGTCATGCAGTGACTGGCCTCGATCCGGTGTCACAGCATAGCAAAATCTTCACCGCCCCTTCTGGATTTTTGCTTGTTTTTTGAGTGTGCTGTTACGAGGCATGAGTGATGAGATTTGGCTGCTTGCACCCTGAGTGACCTTGTAACTCAAAATGGTCCTTTCAATGTCTTCCAGTCCCTGCAGAACAGCAGCTACAACCATTTTGCCGCCATTTATTACCTGCTCTTGGAGCGCCTCAAGGAGTACCGGAGCAGCCAGTTGTCCAGTCGTCCGGCAACCGGCCGCCAGCAACGGCCCAGGAGCTCCGAGATCAGCAACGCTGAGGTGAGGAAAGGCACTGACACAAAGGTGTGTCCTTTGCATCCTTTTTTTTTTCCCGTTGGCTTGCAGTGGGAAGGTACAAGGTTGTCACTGTCAGGCTTCCTGAAAAAACGATCCTGGTGTTGGTGCCCTCTGATAGGCCTGCTGTTCTTCAGCAGGAGGCTGCTTGAATACTGATGGCATGTTTCCTAAGATTCGACTGTGGGTCGTGGTCCAAAGAATGGTCTGCCTCCAGTGCAGGTCAATAATGAGCCAGAAGACTTGAGTTCTCATTTTTTGTCCTCTTGGGCATGGCTCAGTAACACTTCTTTGTTACATGCCCTGTAGGATCCTCAGAAGTACTCCATGAGTCAGTTCGTGTGTTTCTCTGACATTCTCTTTGTATTCCTGACTCCCACCCCCTTTGAAGTGTGGTCTGGGTGCCTTTTCAAATTGTGCTTCCAGTTAAATTGCCTAACTTAGCAGAAGGAGTTCTGTGTTTCTGTTGGCATTGATGGATTAGCTTTGTTAACTTTTCTAGGAAGTATGAAGAAAAAGCTTGCAGGGAAGGTGGCTCTGAAATTCTAGTGTCTCTAGTGTCTCAAAAATCACGTGGAACTGCAGTGTATGTGATGGCTTGTGTGCATCTCTTTTTCCAGATGCCTCAGGACAGTCTCTCTAGCGAAACCCTGCGATCATCTCTGCTTTACCAGCAACCTCAGAGCCTGATTCAGCCATCCTTGCAGGCAGAAATGGACTGTGATATAAGCAATCCATTACAGGTTGGTGTTCTCAGCTAAACTGTGTGTTACTCTCCCACCCCCCCCATCCCCACATTGTTCTGCTAATCCAAAAGAATGGGGGTTGTGACTGTTGTTCTCTCCCTCCAATCTTTTGTTTGGCCTTTGGGTCCAGTGTCATTGTAGCCTCTCAAACAGTACTTCTATTGAAGGCATGAAGGACTGGGGAGAGTGTTAAAAGGTAGTGCAGAAATAAGCAAAACACCCTAAAATCTGTGATCTGACGTGTTTTTCAGCCTGTGTTCTTCCCTGTGGACACCAACTTCAACGGGCTCTTCCGGAACCGCTCCATCTCCCCCAACAGCCTGCTGGAGACCACCATCAGTGAAGAAGTAAGGCAAGAGAAGGAGCTGGAGGACGAAATCAAGGCGTATGACCACCCCATCCGCATCCCCAGCAACACCAGCAGGAGGCACACGCTGGCCGAAGTGACCACCCATTTCTACCAGCATGCCCCTCCATGTAAGTAAGTCTGGGAGAGATGAAGGGTGTCCGTAGGTAGAGGAAAAGAACAGAGAGGGAGTGCCACAGAGGTCAAATATCCAGGGAGTGTGTGCTGATTTTACCTTGACTGGGATAGGAAAGCCCAGAAAAGAGGTCTGTACTCTGCCCTCCCACAGTCCTGTCTTCCCACGGATAAGCATAACCCTTAAAGAAGAGAAGCTGTGCTGTTGTGTTTCATCTAAATCACTTCAGCAGGGAGCATTCTCATGAGCAGGGCAAAAGCCTTGTCTGCTTGCTCCTGCTGTTGTACCTGGGGAGGAGGGAGTGCCTGAGCTTAACAAAAAACTCATGGCTAACTATTTGGTACATACCTGGGCCCTGTGAACCAACCAACCAAGCACAACTGTTCACAGGGCAATAATCCTGGTGTTGCTAAAGAGACACTGTGTGCCTGATCCAGCACAGCCTGGTTGGAGGCTGGAGTTGCTGGCAGAGCCCTGCCAGTTGGACAGGAGCCCAAACTAAGGTCATTTGTTGATGACCCCTTGCTGGAGTCAAGCCCTACGACAACACGAGTCGCTGGACACCTCTCCAGCTCGCAGCTGCTTATTAGTGCCAGTGTAGGTGGGCAGGAGGCTCTGATGTCATGTTTGTTCCCTCCCGTACTCATCTTGGGAATGCTCTGTCTCTCCTTCCTTCTCCTCTGTAGGTATAGTCATTTCCTCTTCTGCCAGCCCCACAGAGGGAACTAGTTCAGACAGCTGCCTTACTTCATCTTCAAATGACAGCTCAGTGGCCCTGAGCAGCTGTTTGGCAGGTCAAGTAATGACGGGGAGCCCGGCCACAGTGAGGATGACGTCGCCCTTCCTAACTTCCCAGTCTGATGCTCCGGTGTTACAAGCCCAGGGCTGCATGGGAGGTGCTTCCCTCCTGCCTGTCAGCTTCCAAGAAGGAAGGCGAGCATCTGATACCTCATTAACTCAAGGTAATGCCTTCCTTGCTGCATTGCTGGGGAATTGCAGCCTTCCAACAGCCTCTGGGAAAGGGCAGGATGCAGGGATCCTTTGCTTGTCCGTGTCGGTGTTGTGCTGAGGCCGGACGTTCTGCCTTTTGTGTTCACGGTCCCCGAGGGAGGGTTGGGTGCCCTGAGGGAGGTGCCTAGGGGAAAGGTTCTCAGATACTGATTCAGCCTGCCCATGGAGATATTTCTGCTGCCATGAGTGGGATGGCAGGCTCCACCTTCCTCCTAAAATACAGAATGCGCAACGTCATCATTTCTGTCAGGTTTCTCCTTTGCTGTGTGTGTCCACCTGCAGCTGTCCCAACCCCTGTTCTGTTACCGAAATCCTGGCCTGACCATGAGGCAGAGGGGTGGACGTGAACTGAAGAGTCATGGTCTCCTCCAGCCCGGTTCTCACGCCCATGAAGGCAGCTGCCCTCTAGAAAGGCTGGTCTGTAAAGTGTGCTCCTAGGCGAGTGCTGAGGGGGATTAAAGTGCATTTCTTTTCCTCATGTCCCACAGGCTTGAAGGCTTTTAGGCAGCAGCTGCGGAAGAACGCTCGAGCCAAGGGGTTTCTCGGCCTGAATAAAATCAAAGGCTTTGCTCGGCAGGTGTGTCAGTCCTCCTCATCTCGGGCAGCGAGGAGTGGCATGAGCCCCTTCCAGCACACACAGCCCAACACCTGCCTGTACACCAGCAGTGGGAGCAGCAGAGAGGGGAGAAGCCTCCTGGAGGAGGTGCTGCAGCAGCAGAGGTGAGGGAGCAGCTTTCCTGTTTTCAAGGGTTTTGCTTTGGTTTGGGGTAAGCGGGGAGGAGTAAAGCCGAAGAGTTTGGGGGTTTGGTCACTGGGGATTCCTGTCCTCCACCTTTGCTGTGTGGCAGCAGGTAAAACTGCTTGGCTTCCTTTGTGGCTTCCTGCCCCAGTGACGTACCACAGGATGTGCAGTTCCACTCAAAAAATCTCAACGTCCAAATATTTGGAGGTTGCTGAATTCAGAAGCAATTTGGTGGTGTGGGGGGGAAAAAAGCATTGCCTCTCCCTATTGCAAGCTGTGTTTTTCTTTGTTAGTTTTGGGAATGATTTCTTTCCTTCTCTGCCTCCTCCTGTAATTTTCTCATGGCAAGGAAGTGAGACCTTGTAATTTGGAAAAGTTACAGCCCACAAAGGAGGCACAGTTCCAGTGGCCTCAAATGTCATGTGTGGTGGCACCTCTTCATTCCCATGGAAGCAAGATGGAAAATTGAGCTTCCGGTTTATCTGCACACGTTGTCTCTAGAACATCTATTATTAGCTGGACAAATGGTGACTAGATAAACTTTCTGGTGATAGTGGCCCTCTCCAGCATGAGGAAAAGCCAAGTAAAAACAGGTTGGCCTGGCATGGGCAGCTTGATTTGACTGGACTGGCTGGGTAAGGAGAGGTTTGATAGAGAGAAGGAAACAAAGGGGAAAATTATGGTCAGGGTTAGGGGCAAGAAATGAAGGAGAAAGGCATTAAACCATCCTAGCAATGCAAATTAACCTCTTCCACCCCCGGCATGTTGTTTTTTTTCAGAATGCTCCAGTTCCAGCATCACCAGCTACTCCAGACAGCTTGTCCCCAGACTCCCCAGACACCCACAGCGAACGGCGTCCCCTCCTCGGAGAGCCCGGGCACCTGCAAGGTGTCCAACTCCATCCTGCTGTCAGAGCTGCAGAGGGAGAACTCCTTTGAGCTGGCCTTTGCCGGCAGCAGCCAGCTGCTCCAACCTCACTTCTTCGGCGTGAGCGTGTCGCCGGTGTCCTCGGCGGCTCACCTGCTGGACACGCGCCTGTACATCAGCGGCGGCGCCTCCCCCGCGGCCGCCGCCGCCTTCTCCCCGCAGCAGAGCTTCCCTGCGCGGCCCCCGGGCTACGACGGCGTCGCTCTGCAGCACGGGGACTGCGAGATGGAGGACCTGACTTCCAGCCAGCTGGGGAAGTTCGTCCTGGTCAAGTGAGAGAGAGAGAGCCCCGGCTGCTCCCGCGGGGAAGAACTTTTCGCCGCCGTTCCGTGGCTGGCTGGCGGCGCGTGGACGAGTGTGACTCTCAGAAGCAATAAATTTTGAAGTATGTGAAGAGGCTGTCTGGCTCAGAAAGCTGGCAACTTTATAGGACTGAAAACAAGCAATATGTATGTCTTTTTTTTTTTTTTTTTTTTTTTTTTTTGTTGTACTATTCTTGCACTGAACAAATACGAATAGGAACTGAAATTTTTTTTTTTAAAGGAAAAATAATGATGGGGGAGATGGGTGGGGCATTTGTGGGGACAGGGAGGGATGCGGTTGGGGAAGAACTCTTCGGTACTGTACTCAAGTCAGACCAATACAGCTCTGCTGTTATGCAAGATTAGCAGCTGTCAGTAGTGGTGACACAGCAGGGAGAGGCTTTTCAAAGAAGGGACCAGAGCCTCCCTTTTTCACAATATTCATTTATGGGTTTGTGAAGATGATTACCTCTTTTAAAGAAAATAAACAGAAAACCAGTGGCATACAGCATTATGCATTCATAGGAGACAAAAATGGAAGCATTGCCATTTGTTGTTTTTTTCTTTCCCTCCTGTTAACACTCGTTTTATTTAAAGGAACCAACATCCCCATTCCTCACCTCCCAGATACATACACTTTAGATGAAAACTGTGAACTTCTTGCTTGATACATCAGCTGGAAAAGCTTAACATGCCCTTCTAATTAGCAGAGAAGCAGTAACTATTGAAAATGTATCCCTTGGTATCAGGATCCGAATTGCATAATGCCTGGTCTTTTGCAGGGATGTTTGTTTGGGCATGGTGTGTGTCTACATATACACACGTGCTCACGTGCATATATTTTGTTGGTCTGGATAATCTTTAGGAATCTTTTTATAAACTCTTAAGTTTATTCATATTCTTGCAGAGGCACTGAGGAGGGAAGCAGCAGTACCGGTGGGGTGATGGGAAGGGTTTTCTTTTCAAAAAGCCCCTCCTGGATGTTGCCTACAAAGTTGCCTGAGGGGTATTTCTTAGTGCTGCACATTGTTATTTCAGCTGCTAATTATGTTTTTATGCATTTCATTATCAGGGTCCAAACAGAACTGACTCTTGGGGAAATGTGCAATATTGAGGTTATAATTATATATTGACAAAGACAAAAGGAGTAGGCTAGAACAGAATTCTGCTCTAACGGAGCACAGCTTTTTCTGAACAAAACTGTATTAAAAAGTGAGTAAAACAGCACAATCTTTGGGTGTGTTTGTTTTTGGTTGGTTTGTTTTTGGCATATTAGCAAAACGAGGTTTTGGATTAGATAGGTGTTTTTTCGTATGGTTTTTAATGCTGTATATGTATATAAATAGGAAGCAGAAAACTATATAACACTAGTTATTTTTTATATTTTGTAATATGCTTATGTTGTGTTTCTGGTATAAACCCCAACTCCCCTCCCAAGGCAGACCATGACTTCTGTTGGTGTCAATAGAAGTTTTGCTTGGGTATAAAGGGGAGAGCAGGCTGTGCTCCTACAGAAATGAGTCAGGGAGTGCGTGTGAACTTCGGAAGCAGGTGAGCAGACAGTGAGCCAGCTTGGCTGGAAGCTGCCATCTGAATGTCAGAAAATAGCTGCATTTAAATGCTTAAAGGACCCATCTCTCTAGTGTGACACAGGGTGCCTTCAAGTTACCTTGGCTTCATGCAACCTGCAGTATTAACGCATTTGCAAATAATACAGAGACCTTTTTTTTTTGTTTGTTTTGTTGTTTTGTTTGGGGTTTTGTTTTGTTCTGTTTTATTTTTTTCTTAAGATAAAAGCCAAAGATTGACCAGGTTAATTGGTGGGAGTAGGAAGGGTTGAAGATGTCATGTGGCTCTGTCTGTGGCTCTCCATAAACGACCTCTATCTGTGTGTTGTACCTGTGTGTCTGTATTGGTGAATTCCCAGCTTGCCACTGCTGCTCCATGGTCTGGAAGCTTCAAAGTGGGAGAAAATTGGTCAAGTTGAACTCCTGTTAATGAGTGGTGCCTTGCAGCAGAGAAAACACCAAAGTCTCATGCTCGTTAGTAGTGTGGGTTTAAAACAAACAAACAAACAAACAACCCCTCAAAAAAAACCCAACCCAAAAAAGAGAGTGCATGGGGATGGCTGGAGAGGAGGGCAAGAAGAAACCAGCTCATCACAAAGCAGCAACTTTGCCTTCGGTTTTGCAAGGGGTAGCACACGTACTTAAACCACAGAATTTCCTCTTCAATATGTGTTTTGTTTAATGCCATGGATCTAAAGGCCACAGATTCTTTTGTTTCCTGTCCTAAGCAATGACAAGCACTTTACTTTCATAGTATTTTTTTTTTTCTTCTTTTCCAATTGCTGTAGAACCTCTTTTGAACTATTGCTGGAGCAGAAAGAGGTCATTTTAAAAGTCTGGGTTCTTTTGTAGATATCTCGACAGTGCTGTTCTGCAGACTGCAATGCAATAGGGTATTTAAAGACACTACGTGATTGGTTTAATTGAGATGTATATTTTGTTTTTTATCATGACTGAACAATCATCTTCTTTCTTATGTTAAAAATGAGAGGTGTACACCAAAACGACTAGTTGATGTGTTTTATTTAATATTTAAATAAAAAATGTTTTAAAGTCGTTGTCCTGCACGTGGTTCTGTGGAGCGATGCTCGCGTAACTCGCGCGGTTGGGACCGGTTTTAAAGCTGAGGTCCGTTCCCGACACTTTCTGTTGCGTCCTGAATGAAGAGGAACGGCGGGCTCACAAATCTGATAATGGGATATTGAGCCTTTCGCTGGTAGGCAATCTGTCTGAATCTAACCCAAGTCTGTGGTAATCGGGTTATAAAAGCCGGCAGTAACAGAGATGGCCGAGCGTGGTTTAGTCGCTACCAGATGGGCGGTCCCTCCGTGTCACCTTCAGCTGAGAGAGGCCCCAGCCAGATTAAGGCAGTCACTGCAAGAGAGCAGAGGGAAAAAGAGAGGGAGGGAGGGATTCAAATGGGGGGGAGCGGCTTTTCTCTTGTAAAATATAGCTTGAGAATTAAAAAAAAACTACTGAAAAGGCTTTGTATTCAGCTCGTGCAGTCAGAATGAAGGCAAGGAAGGGTTTCACCTGCAAAGAGACCCCCAAAGATTTGCAAGCTTTAGTTTGACCTGGCAAACACTCAGAAAAAAAATTAAAAATTCCTTCAAACAAACAACGGTGGGTTTTTTGGGGAAAAAAAAAAAAAAATGATCCTTATTCTGAAGTTTTTATTTCCAAATCACCTACCACATTCTGAAGGAAAGGAGAGTGATGGAAAGGTAAATCCAAAAAGCTAAATAAAAGCTTGGGGGGGAACAGCAGTAACATTTACTTATTTTGCTTTCTGAAGGAGTTGTTTGCTGAGACAGAATTTGTAGAGCTGTCTGTGCATTTGCCATGACTCTTGAACTGGTAGAAAAGCATCATGCACATGTTTTTCTGGGGTTTTGTTCTCAGTGTGACCATCCAAAGTTGGGAATTTTGCAACTCTTAAAATACAGTGGAGGTATTCTGAATTATCTTTTATTAGGCTGTAGTATGACCTTGTTTAAGGATAACCCCAACTGCTGTTTTCAACTTGGTTCTCAGGACATTATTTTAAACTCCAGTAATTCTGAGAAATTTGAGAAAGTTGCTTCTTAGTGGATGCAGCTCCACCAGCTTTCATTGACATCACTGACCCTTGGGTATAGAGGGATCCTGACAGCATCATGATTTCTGTGAAATGGTAGGAAAAACAAGGACAAAGAAATCCTGAGATTTTGGACTCCGTTTCCATGTGTACACTTGGTGCTTTAGTCACTGTCTTCCTGCCTTTCCTCTCGAATCTGTCTCTGCTCCTGTTTACAGCGTTTGTTTTTGTCTTTAACATCTCTCAAGATGCTGTTTTTCTTGGCTTCATTTCTCGCATTACAACTTGGTACCTAGTTCCTTTCCTTTCTTTCCTAGCCTGGGATCGGTGTTTTTTCCCTGCCTTTTCAGATGGAACAGATGCCAGCAAGTTTAGCACAACCCCAGAAGTGAATGATCAAAACTTGTTGGGTTTGTGGTTGGTTTTTTTTTTTTTTTAAAGACTGGCAGTAATGAAAAACAAAGGCTGTTTTTGCACTGAGAAATCCGAGCACAGGCACCAAGCTGAGCACTCTGGTGCCAGTGTGGTCCAGCCACGGGAGCAAGGGATTCTCACCTGCCCCTCTCCTCCTGCCCTCTGGCAGGTGATGCATAACTTACCCCCGGATCCATGACCTTCTCCTTCGCTGTGTCCAGCACAGCAGTCACACCTCAGTGAGGAAAGGAATTCCTCGTGGAAAAAGCCATCCTTGTGCAATCTTGGCCTGTGTCAGCTGGGAAGGAGAAGCAGCAGAAGGGAAGAGTGGTTTGTGAGCGAACGAAATTGTGGGGCAGGAGATGGAAAGCCATCGGTGCTTCCTTTCTACTCACCCTGCAAAGTGAGAATAAGGCTCACGTCACGCAATGAGGGGGAATTAATTTAAGACTGATAAAAGGAAATATGTGCCCTGGGAGGACATTGCTTCAAATGCGCTTGCTGGCTTATTTCATGACTGCTAACTACTTTTAGTGGTGACAGTTAAATCAATGATAAAGGTAATCCACTGTCATGGTTTATGGATTTAGCAGAGCAGCTGTGGGAGATCAGGAAAGAGCTGGCCTTTGGTGCAGACTGCCAGGGGCATGATAGATTTTTAGGACAGAGATGCATTTCTCCCAAGGCATCAGGTATTAGCGCCTGCCAAAGGCAAAACTTTCACGTGAGGTGAACGAACGTGATCATCACCTGCAATAAATTCCAGTTTCTTAATAAACACATCATATATAATGTCTTGTGCAGTGATAGTGGCCCAGACCAAGGGTCCAGCTAATCAGGCAGCTCATTTCAGCAGCAGACTCTGAGGTAAAGGGTGTAAGGACAGGACAAGCATAGCACAATTCCTTCGTGGTATTACCAGCTCAGTAGAGAGCAGACTGTGGTTAAGAGAATTTTTTCACTGGCATCTGGGTCATTGTGCTTAACAGCTGCAGATGGGTTGAGCCTCCAAGAATTTGGCTAACCCCTTTTGGAATTCTCTTACAATTCTGGCCTTCACAGCATCCTGTGGCAACAAGTGCCATAATTCAATTTTGCATTGTGTGAAAGAAGTACTTCCTTTTCTTTGCATTAGACACCCAGACTGGGTTGTGCTGCCTTTCCCTTGTGATAGAAGACACGAGAAGTAATGATCTCCTGTTCACACTTCCAGACTGCTCATGAGTTGTCAGGATCTCTCTCACATCCCTCCTCAGCTGAGGTGACCAAGAACCCTGCTGTAGTCAGCCTGCCAGTCAATGGAAACCATTACATGTTCCTGTGCCACCTTTTCTGTATCTTCATGGGTTCTTCTACATCCTCCTCTGTGTGTGCAGGGCTGCACCCTGCATTTGAGGGAGGATACCCCAGAAGGAGTCACTTTCTCACTCTCTCATCATTCTCTAGTCATTCTTAAAGCTCTTGTTTGAGCCTTGTTGATGCCTGTTGAACTGGAGTTTTCAGCAAACTCAGTGACTGAGGTTTCCTTCCTGCCTGATGGTAACTTTTGAACCCCTGATGGCTTTTGTGTGGCTTGGGTTGGTGTTTGTCACACTCCTCACTTTTAAGTTGCTGCTGGCAAATTTCATATGTTATTTCATCATCCTGTCATTCAGTTTTCTGAGATTACTCTCTACCTGGTTGCAGCTGGATTTTTTATGAGTATGTCAAGTTCCTCAGATGTTGACACGAATGGATTTGCAATGCCTGAGCTCTCACTTAACAAACTTTGCTCTTTCCCATTGTATCTATCCCATTCTATCTAAGCTATTCTGCTCTTTGTTATGCTTTCTGTCAAAAAAGCCTTGCCTGGCTTTCCAGCCCACAGGTCTCTGGATGACCTCTAAAAGCCCTTTTCAAGAATGAATGTAACATTTGCCACCTTCCATTCCTGTGGTGCCTCGCCATTTCAACAGCTGCTGTGGCATTGTGCTGAATAGGTCAGCAGTTTCAAGTCTGAGTTCCCTCAGAGCTCTTGAGTGAAACCGTCTGGTCCCAGCAATCTGCTAATGATGCTTTTTATTGTTTTATCCTGGGATCTCTTCTACTGACACTCGGAGTTTCGGAGAGTTTCTGAGGCTCGTGCCCCGTGCAGCTGGAGTGGGGCACGGAGCGGAGCAGAACCACCACGAGTGGATGGAGGGGTCTGCAGGGCCGGAGGCTGAGCACACAAGACCACGTGTCCCTTTTGAACCTCAAAGAGGTGACAAAGCCGGGTGGGCACCAGGGAGTGCCCAGGTCAGCCCAGCAGGCCCCTTGTTGTGCCCTGCTGGGATGGCCAAGCCTTTCTCCTTTCACCGTGTTTACAGACGTGGCGCTGAATTTGTGGATCTCTTCCTCAGCTGATGTAAACCGGGCTTGCTAAATCAAAGCTAATGCAGCGGCGCTGCTTTATGATATAAACATTATTAACAGCACATTAAGGCTCCGACGTCCAGAGCCATGCAATCTCATCCTTTGTTTCTTCAGCCACTGAGGCAGTGAATTTAGGTTCATTATTTTTGATGGAGCTTTTCCTGTATCATGCCGCGGTGCTTTTTTAGTTCTTCTGTCTTACGTCCCTTTCCGCTACCCTGGGCAACTGTGGTGGGTTTTTTTTAACAGTCCTTGGTTTATTCTGTGACAAGAAAAATATCTTACTCAAGAGCTGGAAGGGATTTTAGAAATTTTAGCTAAATACTTTTTTTTTTTGTTTTTTTTTTTGCCTATCCTTGCTGATCATTTCTTTCCCATTTCCCGGTAAGGTAACATGATGTTATCATTTGGTGAGCTCGTCTACACACTCAACAGGCAGGTGGGTATTTAGGGCGTCTCACACCCATTATCTCCAGGCACCTGCTGGATTTCCAAACAGATGTCCTCCTGCAAGCAACATCTTGCAAAAACTGAGCTTTAAACCTTTCTGTTCATGCCACAAAAAAATAAAAAATGGAAAAGGAAACTCATTAATCATTTGATCTTAGCTGCTTTTTCCTGCTTGCCTTAACAGGATTACTCTTACATTTGCTGGGATATATTCACGCTTTCTGTTCTTTGGACCCCGTGAAAGTAATTGTGCAGTGGTCAGCTAAGTGTCTTCTTGGGTTTTTCCTGCTCAACCCTTGTATGGTAGCAGATGATTTCACTGAAAATGCAAAATTAGATTTCTGGGAACACTTATGCACATGCCTTTGAAATCCATTTTCCATGAATGTTTTTGCTCCCTGCTCATGAAAAGTGAGCACAACAGGAATGAGCACATGGAGACACCAAATTGACTGCAATGCTGGACAGATCAGACAGATATTTATATGACTCTCACTGCTCAGTACGTCTGAGAAAAACTGGGATACTCAGTTTTGGGCTAGGGAGGTTAAAACCCCCCTGTGCACTTTGAATTCAATGAAATATAGAAGTGAATTGGTGTCTCTCTGTCCTGGAGGGAGAAAAGGCTTCTCTGTGGATTAGTTGAGGTAAGATGGTTTTAAAAGGCTACAGCAATGTCTTCATAATGACTTTGATGGAGAAATGTGGCTTTGATTCTTAATTACTCAGATCTCCATTGTAAATCACCAAAGAGAGATGTGATGAGTCGTAGGCATCCAAAGGATTCGACCCAGTGCGTTGTGTTCCCACGAGAGTGGTGGGAAGCAAGGAGGAACTGGGGATCTGACAGGACTAACAGCTTCAGGCCACTCAGCCCACTCTGCACTCTGACTGCTTCTTGGAAGGAGGTCCCATTCAGCAGAGTCCAAGGTGCTCCCCAGAGGAAAGGGAGGAGATGCTGTGGTTCAGCCTGGGAAGGTGAACATCAGAGCTGCAGGAGGGAAACAGGAATCCTGGGCTCCCCCTCATGCCTACTGTTGGTGGAAGCAGCCCTCTGGACAGCTTTAGTGTATTTAATACCGGGGTCTCTTCTGCTGCCAGCCAACCTGACACCAATGGCAGAGGCGGTGGGAGATGCTGGGATGGTCCCAGGCAGCAGGAGGAGGAACCTGTGATGGAATGAAGCATTGCAACTGGGCTACAAGGTTGTACCTGCTGCTGGACCTCTCGGAGCAAGGGGTAATTGCCTGGGACTACAGGGCTTTTGTCACAACTTTACTGCTTGTCCCCAAAAGGAAGTGAGCCATTTTTCTGCTCAGAGGCCCACCCTGGCACTTTTGGAGTTACTCACAAGCTGTGAAACACACTTTCTGCCAGGTCCAGCCCCCTGTCAGGGGACTGTGGGATGCAGCAATGACTGATCATTCCTCAGCACAAATTCTGTTTTGCAAGCCTATAAGCACCTTCCTGGTCTCTGGAACCACTTCTCTGCATGCAGGACCCCACTAATTGGATTCAATAACTGACTTAACACTGTAAATGCAATCAAGTCACTGGCTGCATCCAGCCCTCGAGCCAGCAGGATTAACCAGTTCCTCAGGGCAGGATGTGCCCTGAAACATGGGTTCTCCACACAGCAGAGCAAGAGCCAGGCACCCCAAGAGCACCTCTCCCACTGGTTCTGCTGGCTGATGAATTCGAGGTGCCGTGAATGCCTCCTCTTCATGTCACAGCCAGGTGGGCAGGCCAGGGATTATTTTTTTTCCCTGCTGTGGGTTATTATTTGGCTTTTTCCTGGTGTCCAGCATGTTTGTCCAGGACTTAGGCTGCTTTGGATCTCATTGCAGAGAGGCTGATGAGCTTCTAACAGCACAGAAAGCCTCGCCTGTGAACTGGGCTGGCTCTCACCTGAGTTTGTGATCTCTGAGATCATACTTTCAGGTGCATATTGTTCACTGGAGGAATGAAATCTCACTAAAAGGATAAAAGCTTCCAGTGTTACCAGTTCTTTCCTCTGTCATGTGAGCTGTTACCAAAGCTGATGAGGAAATCACAGCAGCTCCTAATTGCACTCTGCAGAAGACCTTGCGCGTCAAGACCATCCCAGTCACTCCCTTGCCTGCTCAAACCCAGTTGCATCATCGGAACAGGACTTGGCTGGAGTGTTAAAGAGGAGCCTTCCCTCTCTCTGCAGAGATGAGCACCCTCATGTGCCAGCAGCAGGGGCTGTGCTGCAGCAGGAGCCAGGAAGAGCTCCCCAACCTTGTCTTCCAACCTCTCACCCCTGGGGCCAAGCTGGTGGCTGGTCTAGAAGGGACCACCTTTTTTTGAAGGACCAGAGCTCTCAAAATTGTAGACAAGTGGGATTTTGGAGCTGGATTTTAACCCAAGCAGGTGAGGGTGAGATTCCAAAGGGCTCCTGACATTGCTAAATGCCCACCTCTGTTTTTATAAACACTTGCAGAAGACTTTGCTGTTCCCTCAGGCCCAATGGGAAGGGCTGAGTTTTGAGATGCCTGAGCAGTCGGGTGCTTCTGGTGTCAGGAGGTGGCTGTGGCAGGGGAAAAGGAGGGCTGCCACTCCAGGATGCTGGTCAGGGCTGGTGTGTGGCAGGGCAAGGTGAGGGATCAGATGTGATTGCGGCTTTAGACGTGCCCAAACCACAGCAGTACAGACTAGCTCGCCTCCCCTCCCCTGGCTGACAGGCATCATCAGGAGAGGGAATGCACATGTGCACCTGTACACCCAAACACACAGGTACATGGTGTGCTTTGAACTCCCTGTGTTGCACTCAGAGCCTGAATCAGTGTGATTTCTTGGTATCACACTAAATTATATTCCCAGAATTAACAGTGGCACTCTCAGGAGCTCTTTCTTTGCCTAAATGACTCACGGATTATTGCACATTGTCAGTCCTGCCCGGTAATGAGGGGTTAATAAGGCTTTTCAGGACTCAATGAGGGAAACTTTTCCTGGTGGACTCCACTGCTGAGCTCTTCCCTCTCTGCAGGGGTGAGTGATGGGAGCGGGAACCACAGGCAGGATGGACCCCTTTGCTGGAGTGTGATGGGCAGCCGTTGGTACCAGTGGTTTCCAATGCTTGGAGGATAAGAGAGGTGGTAACACAGAGCAGAGAAAGGCTTGAAGTGAGGCACTCCATCCCTTTTCCTTGCAGAGGTGAAGGAGAGCAGGAATAGCAACTCTGCAAAATTATTGGTGGGTTTGAACCCTCATTTTTGGTCAGGGGATTGACTTTTGGCTGAGCCATCAGAAGTGATATGCAGGCATGTGCGTGCATGGGTATGAACAAGAGCTTTGTTTTTAAGGAGATAAGGCAGTGAATGTCTAATGATAACTCTCCTACCTCTTGGGGATCAGGTCTCTGTTTCCCCATGACGATACTGTACTCATGTGAGAAGAGGATGGTTTCTTTGACAGTTAAAATCCTTGAAGGGATGACACTGATACTAAGAGTATTAAAATCTCTCAGGTGGATTGTGTGCATTATTCTAAACCAAGATGATCCCTGGTTTTTTAAGTAATTTAATCTTGTTTCTTGTTTATTTACTTCTGCACCATGATTTTTTTAATTTGGAGTGCAAGGAGAAAGGCCTATATTTTGTTGATCCCGATTAAGATCAGCAGACTTGTGGGTGCCTTCTTCCCCCCAAAAATCCCAAATGTAATCCCCAAAAAATCAAACACTTGTAGAAGAAAAGAGTGAACCTGGAAGGCCCCAGAAGCCAGTGAGCTGGGTCTAGATGAAGTATTTTAGCTAGGAAGAACAACTAAGTGGCACAGGTGTCCCAGCTCTCTTTCCTCGCCCTGTAGATAGGACATGGACTGTGGTGAGGTGCACAAAGTCAGATCCAGAATATCTGGGTGATGGAAAGCAGTTTCTGTACTAAAATGTTCCAAAAACATGAGTTGTCATTCCTGCAGCACGTAGGCCAGTGTGGTCACTCAAAGCTCCAACAAACATGACATGGGTGTATCCATTTGTGATGTTGCCCCAGCCCTCTTCTGGCTCAGGTCTTGCTGTAGAATCCCAGACTTGTGGATGGAAACAACCTATTAGGTCATCCAAGACATCCCTCTGCTAATGCAGATTTATTCCCTCCTGTCCATTTTCCAGCACGTGGTCCAGTCTATTGTTCAAATGACTCAAGTCTCTGCTGCTTCCCTTGAGGGACATTTCGGAACCTAACAGACCTTGCTGTCAGTATTTCGTTTCCCGTCATATTCCTCCTAGAGGTTCTTCTGCTTAATTTAGTTAGTTACTCTTTCTGCAGAGCACTGATGAGGAACAGGACTGTAGGAAGAGGACATTTATGTCTTACTTATCCAGCTAATTCCCATTATCCTATTTTTGATGGCCCTGCCCGGGCCTGTCCTTCCTGGTGTTTATCACCTCACACTCCTCTCTTGGGAGTGAGGCCCAGCTTCAACTGGGATGGGGGGTGAGGTGTCTATGCACTTTGGAGGGGGCAGGATGGAGGTATTAGCAGCACAGATAGAGCTTTTCCACCTCATTTTCATTCTGAACAAATCATTTAAGCTCTGGCATGAATGTGGTGCTTCTGCAATGATATTTGAGAGCGGGACTGTTAAATTTGAGTGGAAGTTGGAAAATAATGACCACTGGTAAGGAATTTCAATGCTCTATTGAAATTCTCTTTAACATTTACTGCCTCTGCCTTTCATTAGTTACAACGGAGAGGTGGGAAAGAAAAGAGAGAAAAGAATGCAAAATTCAGATCAGAAGATGAGCCACAAGGAAGTCAGAAAATCCAAAAGGAGTATAATAATACTGGGGTTTCCCAAACAACATGAACTTGGCGTTAATCCATAGCACAAGTACTTCATGTTGTAATGAAAGCTACTATCCGATCTTTGTTTTTGAAGAACTAAACCCCTCTGCAACCAAGGCATTCAATTTAAAGGGAATGGGAACATTACTTGTTCCCTGGAAGACATTTTACATTGTCACAACGGTGGAAAAGTCATGTCCCTGATCTATAAGGTTTGACTTTTCTAAGTTAAATGAATAGGAATAGATGAATAGAAATGAATAAGGAATTCACACTCTGATCCCTGCTGCACAGTCCATGTCCTCTCTTTGCCAGCAGGTCACCACCACTCCTGCTCCCAAAGGTAACTCCCACAGCCTTTGGAGCACCAGCCCAGTGCTCTTGGCGAGCATGCTGGAAACAAGAGCTCTAAATTGTTTTAGCTTACAAAAAAACAAGAAGAAGAAAAAACAAACCAAAATACAGATCTTTTGAAAACATTTCTAAACCACGTCATTTTTCAAAGTTAGTTTAGAGCAGGGAGAGGCAAACACAGAGACGGTCACAGCTGGGTGGAGGGAGCTGCGTGTACGGCAGCAGAAAGGAGAGCAGGAGGGCACCTTTTAAGCTTAATCTGCTTCCCAAGGAATTGTAATAGGGAAATATAGTCATAGTTAAGGTTGCCAGGTCGGTTTTAGCTCCAGGGATTTGTGTGGCTTGCAGGTATTTGATGTAATGTGGCATATTGACAGTAGTCATTTCAGCACACAGAGCATCCCGACACAGTTCAGTATCCATCCTTGACTTATTTTCTAGACTGAAGAGGTGGAGAATGAAGGATGCTTTTGGAAAGGCTTCAGGGAATGCAGTGAGGAGTGGGGATGAGGTTGTACTGTGCCGAGTCTGTCACGACTGACTGAACAGTCACAGCTCCACGTCCTTGATTACGCCAGTGACGCTAAATACAGTAATTAAGGAAGAAAACTGTGTGAAAAGCTTTAGTTATTGGCTTCATACATCATCAGCCTTTTTGTGTGTGTGTTTTCCTTTGTTTCTTTTCTCAGCATGCACCACAAGCTTTCTCTGTTCCTCTACCTGTGCTCTATAGGTCTCTCCCATCTTGTAACCAAAGGGACTGAGAAAGGTGAATGGAAAAAGAAAACTTCTGTGGAGGGGAGGGGGCTTGGGGGAGTTTTCACCACAGATTTAGACTGTTTCAGACCTGAAATACAGAAAGGTTTCTGTCCAGCTGGCCTTGCTTTGTGGGACCATGTTTTCTAAATATTTCCATTCCAGCCTCACTTTTCTGTGACTCTGCAGCCCTGAGTTTGCATGTTTTCCTACCTACAAATCCTAGCAAGTTTTTGTTGCCTCTTTTTTTCCCCCCATTTTTATCTTATTCTCTCACCTGGTCTTTCTCTCCTTTTCATTTAAGGAAAACAAGAGGTTTAGCAAAAAGGAAAAAAAAAAAATCTGAAAAATAATCCTTTGGGGTTTTCTGCTAAATGTATCCCAGTATAGTTTTGTCCCAGAAGCTTTCAACAAGAAAAAGATTAATTTTATATGTACCTGTGCACATGCCCAGAAAGAAACTAATTCCTTTATAACACATCAAAGTCATCAGCTAAATAGCCTCTGCAGCACAGCCTGCTAAATGGAACTGGTAACCACTGGTCTCCAGCACAGACTTGAGCAAAAAGAAAAAGACTGTGCATGACCTGTCTTGGATCAGGGTATGAAGAATGAAGCAGATCTAATTGATGCAACTTCCACGTGAGAGGTGGTGAATATGTATCAGTTCAGCACATTACCTTGTTCATGGTTCTGAGCTCCCCTTTGTCATCACTCCAGGCTTGAAGGTAGCTCGAGATTAGAGCTTTCCTTAGGCTTCTTGGTGATATTTCTTGAAGCACAGACAAATAGCTTTCTCCCCAGCTTTTCAAGGTCACCTGCATAACCATCAACCTCACCTTTCCTAATCCATTTCTGTCAGGTTGGTGTGGCAGCACTTTGGGTGACAGGGAAGGGGGGACAGCAGCCAGACCCAGCTGAGCAGCTCTGCCCCAAACCCGCAGATGCCCAGGGTGGAGGCACCTTGTGCCCTCTGCTGAACACACCAGCACAGGAACTTTCCTGCCAAACCCAGCAGGTGCAGTGAAATTGCAAATGCTGCTGCACCATCAACCCACTGTGCTCCCCTCCTTCTCACTCCCCACCAAAAAGCCTCTTGCTTTCAGCAAGGGCTGCCAGCACAGGGCTGTGAGGGAGTGGTGTATCTGTGACTCCTTCCCACTGCCCCAGCTCATGGGTAGACACCAAAGGACAGCAGGATGGGGCTTCCTGGGCCGCACAGAACCAGCATGTCCCCCAGCTCCTCAGGGCTCCCAGGGAATGCAGCAGGGTACAGGTGCCCTGCACCAGCAAGAGGGGGCCCTTC
>JAWWES010000001.1:111086443-111112542 GCA_035583135.1 Lophotriccus pileatus
ACAGCAAGGGCAGCACAAAGACCCTTCTGTGCTGATCTCCTGGTGGGGGGCAGTGCCCAGCATTGCAAGGGAAGGCACAGGCTACGTGGAGACCCAGGTGTGTCAGGCTGCTGCCCTGCAGGGCCACGTCTGCAGCAGAGGGATGGCAGTCGAGAAGCAGGAGGTTTTGTCCCTGTTTGACTCTGTATCGTCACATTACCGCTACCAGCAGTGCTGGTTCTGGGGCTCAGAGACTAATGCAGCCCCCTGGTGACTTACAGGTTTCCATTGCTCTCTCCCCTTTCCTACCCTTCTCCTCCAGGGAAGAGTCTCTCTCTCCCTATCTTTTTTTTTCCACAGGACCTGATTACTTACATCATTAACCCTCTTTCAGCTGCCCTTGATCCTCCTGCAGCACTTTGAGGGAGTTGTGCTGCTCCCTACCCTTCTGGCAGACTTTCCTGGTTAGGCTCACACTACAACTCCTTCCCTGCAGAACCCTCTGTTTTGTTCCTAATGCCTCCAGATATTTGGGATGCTTGACCTGACTGAGGCACTGGAGAGAAATGAGATGTTCCTCGTGGTCTCTAAAAGTCTCTCCTGAGTTAATACATTTACTATTAAAGCACTTTAATACTGAAAGGACTTTTCTGTCAGTTTGGTCCAGCCAAAAGCTCAGGAAGCTTATCTGTTTGCTTTCCCAACCTTCATGGTGTGACCTCTCAGCTTGTATTATCCAGATCCTTTCCTCAGAATGTTTTTATTACCGAGGAATTTGCACAAATACATTGTGGTGCATTAGTGCCAGACTAGTGGTCCTTTCCAAGGAAAGTCAGTTTGATCGCATGAACTGATTTAACTGGACAGGTCAGCCAAGCAAGGTGAGCAGGCTCTTGGTGAACGTGTTCCTCAGATTGCTTTGGCCCAGCTAGAAGTCCTGAATACAATGACTCACAGAAAAGGAGGAAACAAAACCAACTCTGTGGCTACACTTTCCGCTTGGGGACTGTCTGGAGACGGGCTGAGGGCTAAGAACACCCTTTATTTTATCTGCACTCGTTAGCTCCACCATCATAAAAGCAGGATCAGAGCAAAAAGCAGGTCTTTTCTTTCTTCCATCACCACTTATTTCCTTCCTGAAGCGATAATCCTCGGAGCCATCACAACTGGTTGCTATGGAGGTGACGGAAAGCACAAAAGCACAAAGAGAAGATTATGGTTTCAGGTGAGAAAACGGCAATGGCATGAACAAGCTCCTAAAATCTAGTTTGGCTTTGAGGAGGAACACTGCAGAGGGGCATTAAAGGACTCTCCCTGTTTTATTTGCCTTATTTATGTGTTAGCTCCAGCTTCACAACAGCAAACTGGCAGATTAGAGCTAAAGGAGTCACACACAAACAAATGGAGATGGGGCTAGAAGGGCTGAGGGGAGCGCTCTGTGGGGAAACTCCCAGCAGTGCAAAAGCATCCTGTAAATCTGGGCTCCATTCTCCCACACTGAGACCTCACAGAAATGGAACCAGTGAGAAACTCCCTCAGTCCAGTGGCTGAAGCTGGATCCGTTCTGCAGAATTCCTGCAGCTGACAGACATCCAGTGGTGTGTGCTCTTGTCACTGAAAAATGTGTCTAAAAAATCATGAGGTCATAGGAACATAGAATATCCTGAGGGACCCTCAAGGATCATCGAAGTCCAACCAAAAGAATGTGGCTTTACTGAAGGGGGACATTTTATTTCACCAAGGGATCCCCAAGGGGTGCTTATATGAGGGTGGGGTATGCCCTTACCAAGCCCAGAAGCAAAGCAGCAGCCCTGGAGGCCTGGGCTCTGGCAGCTGAGGTGTTTGGGACAGAGGTGGCAGTCAGGAAAGGCAGGCATAGCCAGCTGGTCACAGAGCTCCATTTGTTTCAGCTCAGTTCAGTCCAGCCCTGTCAGGGCAGTGCTGCGACTTAGGGCAGTTTGAAGGAGGAGAAACAGGCTTAACAAACATGTGCACCAAGTCCTGCTCAGCAAACACCTTCCTCAGACACAGCTTTTGCTCCCATCATGCTGGTACCCAAGGAGCAAGGTGGCATTTTGGACAAGGAGGGATGCAGGCAGCAGGGCCAAAGTGGCTGGAGCCCTGTCTATGCTCTTGCAGTTAAGCCCAGGTTAGAGGGTAAAGCCCCAGAGATTATGGTAGGAATGCCTTACAAGAACTCAGGTCACCCTGAAGCTCCCCACAGCTTCGCCCAGAGTGTTGGTAACACTATACTCATGTCTAGGTGGAGAATACAGCACACTTTGGCTACATGGGGTCTGAAAATGTATTTGTAAAAATAAAAATTAAAAAAAAAAAAAAAAGAAAAAAGAGAAGTCTCTCTGTTGGCACAGCTCAGGGAAACTGTGCTAGAAATAACTGTGCTTATGCAGAGCTGTCAAAAACAGGCTGTCGCCGGTGCCGCTCGGACGGGAGCGCAGCCAGGACCTCGCTGCCCGGCCGCGGCGGAGCTTTGCCTTTGTCTCTGGACCGAGGATACGTAGATCAAAAGCCAGGGAGAGGTGTTTTTTCGCTCTGTGCAGAGGAATTTCCCCACTTGGCATGTCCAGGAGGATCGCAGCCCTCCCAGCTCCGGCCTCAGCGCGGAGAGACGGCGGCAGGAGAAGGGCACCAAACCCCCGCCGCCTTGAGCCACGGCACAAGAGGTAACCCCAGATGAGCCCTGCGGGGGACACTTGGCAGCAAACTCCTAAGTGGATTTTTCCACTTACACAAACTGCTCTTAATTAGACCGGACAATTTTAGGAACTCTCGGAGGTCGGCTGGCCGTTTTCTTTGGCCAGGAGCGGGAGGGGCTACCTTGTGAAATACACAGTCAGGGAAAGCAGCTACAAGGTCTGGTGTGGTAAGTTTAAAGGGGTGGAGAAAAAAAGCAGAAGCAGCCTTGTAGGGATTTGGGTCATGACATGGTTAATTACACAGAGCCAATAAAGTAGTTAATTAGCACTACAGTTGTGAAACACATAATAAAATAAATAAAAACACATGACATTGATGTAATTGCAGGAAAGCGAAGGCTGCTAAACAATAGCCGTTCACACATAAAGTTCCAGGCTAAAAAGGAGACCCTTCTCATCTTCTGGGTCTTGTAGAAAAACTCATCAGCGAGCCCAAAGACGGCTGTGACTGAGTCCCAGGGTACAGGCTGTTCCTTATTTCCCAGTGCTGACATACAGTCGTGACGAGGAATTATATATTGCATTCATCACGCCTGCTCTCCAGGCATGATCCCCAAATAATTAATCCTTTTAGCTTGCAGTAGCTGCCACCTGGCCAGTTTCCAACCAACCTGGCTGGTTTTACTACGCACTTGCCAGTCGCCTGTGCTCAAGCGGGCAGGGATTGCAGTTGTTTGCCTCAGGTGCCTGGGATTTGTGTTTTTAAAACTGTAAGTTTCGGATACTCCGCATGCTGCCCGAACACAGAGAACAAAACCAGCCCTTGCCTCAAAGCACTTAATGGCCGCAGGAAGAAGGACTGGGAATTGTACATAATACATGGAGCAAGACTCAAGCAGAACGTTTTTGTTTGTTTTGTGCTGAAAAATTTTACTCTGAATAAAAGGCCCAGAATAAAATCCAGCTGTTGGTTTGTTTGTTTTTTTCCTCAGTCCGTTTGGTCCTGCAGCACAAACATGGCAATGGAATTAGAAAAGGGGAGAAAATTGTTTTGGCACTAAAAGTCTGGAGAAGGGCGATGAAACCAAATTCAGTTTAAAAGAAGTAAAGTTTTGTTTGCTCCAGTGTGTCTGACCTGCCTTATATGTGGTGGGCAGCCCTGTGGAGGAGAACTGATGTCTGGAGCTGCTGTCCCACGTTGGGGACATCTGGAACTCCTTGGAAGGGAATCTCTAGATTCATCCTCAGACCCCACATGGCAGAGGATTCTCCCAGGGCTTTACAGGGACGTGTGATGAAGCTGTAACACACATAAAGAATGTGTGAAAATAATCTGGTTTGTGGAAAGTTCATCATTTTACTTTCATAATTTCCTTAAGATCCATACTCTCCCTCTTTGCCATGACATTGATCCAAGGTCAGGCAGAAGGTGGACCTTGGCCCTCAAGCTGCTCCCTGCTGTGGTCAGTGTGGAGCCACATCTGCTTTGCTCAGTAGAAGAACACCAGACCAGACCTAGCAGGTGCTGGAATGCTTACTCAGTGAATCTTTCCAGGTCTCAGCTATCAAACTCCTTGGATCCAAGGGAATTTGGGTAGGTGTGCACGGGAATAGCTGCTCAATGATGGCATCTACTGTGCTTTAGCCAGTATCCTTGCTAACGGATACTGAGGGAATGTGAAAAATGAGAAGCTGTGTAGAAATATTTCTGAAAATCTCGGGGTGGGATTCAAAACCATAAAAGTGCAGCCAAATGCTTCATGATCATACTCCCAAGAGAGTGTCCTTCAGCTGGGGAAGTGACTTGAAAAGACGCCGTGATTCTCCACAGTGCAGTTCATCTCTGAAAAGGGGGCTTTTGGTATGAAAATCGAAGTTCTGTAGAGAACCATGTGGGTGACAAGAGGAAACAGGTGTATTTCTGGAGCTGCTTTTCCATCTCAGCCTAAAATGGGAACCCTTCTCCTTAGGCCAGCTGGCCAGTGATGAGAACCAAAGTATCGCTGGATAAATGAGGCTGTTGGTGACACCTGAAGAAGCCATTGTCATCAGCCCAGACTTTTCTAGGGTAGGGCTGCTGTGGAGGATTTCAGAAGGTAGTTCTGCTGGGATGCAAGCTGAAGAAGTAATTTTGGCCTGCTGTCTCTGGGGTACTTTCACTCTGCAAGAGCAACAAAAAGCAACCACCCAGGGCTTTGTTCTTCATTGCATTTTCATGATCCCAGTCACCTGACAGCATTAATCCCCATGGGGAGGAGATCAGCAAGCATCTTTATGGGTCTGAGTGTCTGGGACAGAGGAGCTTTATTAGAATTCAGATTAACAACTGTTCTGCCAAGGTAAGGCCCTCTCTGAAGTTTGCTTTTAATTGGAGTAGTTGGGGTAGGTGGATAAAGCCTCCAGGTACAGTGAGCTGCATTTCTATTTTTCTTTCATGAAACTTTTTATATATTTCCATTGGAAACCCTGAAATTTTCAACTTTTCAAATTTTTCAGTGACAAGCAGTCTCTTATCAGAATCCTCTTATCAGAATCTGTATCAAAGCTCTTCAGTCTAAGCCGTCTCAGAAACCAACTTCTGCTGCTTGTGAGCTCCATTTGAAAAGAAATAATTAAAAATTACTCCCCTTACGTGCACAAAGCATGTGGAATCCCTGGTTGCTAAATCCCAAACTACATAGTAGCACTTTATTAGTATCAGATGAATTATTACAGAGCTGAATAACAACATTTCTCAGCTCATGAACTCTGTTGGAGTTGGGTGGATGCTGGATATCCTTAGTATGAGCTGGCTGCAACAGACTCCTGTGAAAGAGATCCTTTATTTCTATTTGAACACGCTAACACCAGCGTGCAATAACAGCATATTCTTCCAAACAAAGATGTGAACTGGTCAGATCAGTACTGCCATGAGCTTTTTTTCTCCTTATAACTTCCAGGTTGGTGATTGGTGAATCCAGCTGTGCTGTCAAGAAAGCAGGGGATGTTCTGGAAAGCAGACAGGGGAGCTGCCACCCAGTCCCTGAGGATGGCCAGGCTGTGCACCAGCTGTCCAGCTTGGCCATTCTGCAGCCCAACACCTGACTTGTCGGCTTTTCTCCTTTAATTTCTTGCTAAAGTAAGTCTTGAGGGTTAATTTTTCCTTGTTGCCATGATTCCTCTCCCAAATGCGGGTGTACGACCTTGTTTTCCCCCTGTGCTCCTTCCTTTTGTCCCCAAGCAGAGCTTTGCTGTCACGATTCTTGCAGCATTGTTTGTTCGCCTAAAAGTAAATGCTCTGTTAAGATCAGAAACCCTTTGTCAAGAAAACAAAAGAACAATGGAATAGAGATTTACAGAAGTGAAGGTAAATTATATTTACAAAAAGGGCCTCACAAAAACCTGCCTGTTCACCAGCCCAGTGGTCTTGCAGTCCGAGACTTCTTTTTTTGTTGTTGTTGCTGTTAGATTTGTTGGAAACAACTTTATTCCCTTAAAGCTTTAACAAGCACCTTTAAACACCTCAATGGCTTATCAGCCCACCTTGGTGTGACAGATTTCCTCAAAATTACTGATGTTTCTGGTAGAAAGAAGCACTGCAAGGTGCAAACCCAGCACAGGCAGAGAAGCAGGTGAGAATACAGCTTTCACAGCTTAAGGCTTCTGAACACCCAGGCGAGTTGACTAAGGTTGTGATCACTTTTCAGAGAAGGAAAAAAAAAAAATAAAAAAGAAGCAGTGGGATGTATCTAATGAGATCTCCCTCTCTGCCTGGAGGTAGATGGGTCACTGCTGGATGAGGAGTTTGGCTGAGTTCTCACACCGGTCTGACAACTGGGAAACTTCTGCCTTCCACCCCCCTCGCCTTCCCAGGCCTGCTCTTCTGTAAAAGATATAAATGTGAGAGCGACGAGGGGAGGTTTTCAAACCCTCTTCTTCTCCTTTTTTGGGCAAACACACAATCCCCGACAGCGATCTCGAGCATCAACTCCCTTCTTGCCCGGGGAGCCCCACGGAAAGCCAAGCTCCCGAGTGGGAAGGAGGGGGAGCTGGAACCCCCCAAAGCAGACGAGCTGCTTTGTGCTTCACGTTAAGGAACGAAGGGGTATAAACAAATCGGCGTCGTTGTCTGAGGCTTTCATGCCTTTCAGTCGGGGCTGGATTCTCCCCGTGAGGACAAGCACAGGCAAAATACCCAGAGCAGTAGCAGCAGCAGGAGCAGACAGTCGTGGCGAAATCTGTCCGAGGGCGTGTCGAGCACTGGGAGCAGCAGGGAAAGGCAGCAAGGAAACACTGAGGCTAACATGAACACAGGGGATTGACCAGCCAGCCTCTGAATGTGCGTGTCCAGGGGCTAAAAAACTCGTGTGGGGCAGTCGCAAGAGTTAGCTGAAGGAAAAAAAAACGAGTGGTTAATGGGGAATGGGCTGTGTAACAGCCTGGGAATACTTATATAACTGACAATTCCTTGTAAATAGCTCCCATTATCCTGGAATACTAAGCTACCTTCCTTCAAGCCTAATTGAACGGACCTTTAAGATGTTTCATTTAGTGTTTTCCCCGTATAACCACGGGATATTTTCACCCTCTCATTCTCTAGGGGGGAGGAAACTGAATCAGCATCTTCCCCTCGTCCAAGGCGGTTTCTCTGGTTTTATGTAGTGTCTGGAGGCCACAAGGAGTTTTCCCGGCAAAAATGAAAGAGCTGTTGCTACAACAAACCACTCGCTCACTTTGCCTGCTCAGGTCCTGGGATACACTCTAAATATGAAAGCATGCGGTTACAGTGATGCAAGAGGTCACTAATAATGCCCATACCCATTAATTACAAAAGTATAAATAACATGCAAGTGATGCATCCTTGATCTGGTAGCTGAGAGGCAATAAAGGAAAAAAAAAAAACCCCAAACCAAACCAACCAACCAAACAAACAAAAAAAACCCAACAACAAAAAACCAAGAGCAAAACCCTGGTGTGAAATGTTTCGGGGGCTGGATTTATTTCCCTCCAACGTGACCCCTCCACACACACCCCCCACTTTGTTCTGAGTCAGCAAAAGGCAAGCTCAGGCCAAAGACTGTGTTCCTTCTTCAGGGCAAGGTTTTTCCCTATGCCTTTCCTATTTCACATGTGCACAGTTTGAAAAAAAAGCTCTATTCTAAAATTAACAAATTGCCTAATTTTTAAAATATCAATGTCTTTCCTGAATTTATTTTCCCTTCAAATGTGTTTTACATATATTTTGTCAACCAGATTCAAGTATTTGTATATGTAAGTATTTGAATATGTAAATAACACCTATCTCTCCCATCTCCACTTCTATTGTTTATCATGTTCAAAAAACCTTTTGCTCAGCTCTGTTAGGTAGTTGTTCAAGTTCTTGTATGAATCTGGGACCACAGAAGTGGTGGTCTACCCTCAGTACAGAGTGTTGTGCTTCAAAACAGGAGGTCTGGCCTTGCCTTACTCACAGCAAATAATTTTACCACAAAACATGACTTTGTAATTGTTATGTGACCCTGTGTGGAACTCAGTTGATGGAGAAGAAAGAAAAGTGAAAAAAAAAAAAAAGTTTGGTTGTTGTTGGTGGTTTTTTTTCCTGTGAAAAACTTTCCAAGAGAATATTTTAGATGCTGTGTTTCAATCAAACACAGAAAATCATCCCCTGAATGTTGACCTTTCAGGAAAGCACTGGCAATAACAAGCACTTTTTGCACAATTGTGATAATTTAGGCCAAAAAAGTGTGTGGGGGGGTTTCATCCAGTCGTAGAAAGTGTGGAGGTTTGGTGACCAGCTATAATTACTGCTTTTCTCTTTTTTTCCCCTGCTTTTTTGTTTTTAAATTTATTTCTATCAAAGCAACCAGATCAGTGCTTTGCAGGTGACAAATCCCACCACAGCTCCCAAGCTCTGGCCTTGGACAACAACTGTAAAATTGGAGAGCCTCAGAGGAAGGTGCTGACTTTGTTGCAGGCAGGGCAGAGGGTCAGGGCTGAGAGAGTAATCGAGTGGTGGGCTCGAGGTGTGGGGGATAAGAGGGCTTATTGCAGAATTAAGGGCTATGCAGGGAGTTTGGGGAGCTTCTAAGGCTGGAGAAGGTGCAGGAGGCCAGCACTTAAACTTCAGAAGTGTGTAGGCATTGGGCTGCCTCTGAATTGCAGCCGAATTCCCTCCCTCCACACCGGGGCAAGAGTGCAAAGAGGAGTTAGAGGAAAACAAACGGGAGGTGCAGACGAGAGGGGGTGGAAGGCAGGATCTGTGTGAGACTGGCAGAGCAAGGCGAGACGTGGTAAGAAGCAAGTAAGTGGGTGCTTCCTAAATTCCCTGTACATATGTTTTGGGTGGGTTAATAACTTGACTCAGCACAGAGGGCTGACAGATTTCCTCCCCAAGCACAGCTTATGAGCTCAGACCAAGCTTTTGATTCACACTTTGAGTGGGTTAGTTTCACAAGTCTTCTAGTGAATCTTTGAAATTGGATAAGAGCAAAAACCACAGCAAAAAGGGCTTCTTGCATTTCTGAGCACATAAGTGCTGCTATTTCATTATGATCTTATGTTTCATTGACCAAACCTTGGCTTGAGAAATAACAGAGGGACACAGAAAAACATGATCCCCGAAAGACTGATACATTGAGAAACAGAAAACTAGAAATGTGAAGGAAAAAAAATGGGTATTTTTGTAATTAAAGCGTGACTTTACTTCCTTTAAATTTATTACTGCTCTGAATCTGAAACTACCAGACATCCTCCGGAGGCAAAGCTAAACAGTAGCAAGCGTGGTGCCCCAGGAATGGAAATGTGATACCAGGTCCCTTGTCCTTGGCTGGTGTGGTCCAGGCTATAAACCATGGCCTCTTCAGAGGTGGGAGCCACCCACGAGACCTTGGCCACCTCCCAGGGAGCCCTTGAGGATGCTGAGAGCAAAGTGGGTGCCCTGCATGGGCCGCTCAGCCAAAGCCCATCTGCACAAAGAACTTTAGCACAACTTGAAAAACTTCTGTTTGGAGTTGTTAGTGGTGGCCTGTTTCACAATGGGGATTGGCATCAGCACCAGCAGCTTAAATGCAGCCCAGAAAGCTCACACACTGCAGCTCTGGCTTTTTAAACAACAGAAAGCTGAAACCCTCTGCGAAGGGATCCTGGTCCTGCCGGCAAATGAGGACAGGGGAGCTGGAGAGAGGCTGTTTCTTGGTGCCCTTTTACTGCTAAATGCCCCCACCCCTGGAAAACCAGTAGCTGCCTTTGTGAGTGAGGCACAGGTTCCTTTAGATAAGGTGTGAAAATAATCTTCCTGAAACCTGGCCAAACAAGTTACTACTACTACTACTTTTGTTGTTGTTTAAAAAGCTCCCTGTATTTTAAACTCTTGTGCAATTCCTTCACAGAGCAAGGGCCACCTGCAGCTCTGCCACGCGGATGCTGAGGTGAGGAGAGGGGGAACTGCAGGATTAAAACAGAAGATCAGTGAGATTCCAGAAACAAACCCTTGTGACCATGGCAGAGAAGCTCAGCAATTTGATAGCACGCACCTCAGGAGCTCAGAAAGCTGGAAGGCAAGGGCACGATCTGGTGTTTACCATCTTCTAATATTTCCAAAGTTTTAAACCAACAGGGGGACCTTGCTTGTAATTTTGCAGACCTGTTCAGCTGTTTCAAAGTGTGTGAAGAACTTTAGAGAGCAGCTGAGCCGGCCAGCAAACTGCACGCCTATCAGAAGGAATAATAAAATAAATCAAGATCCTGCCTCTAATGCCCATGTTGAGGCAAAATGACATGGGAAGAAAAAAAAAAGAAAAAAGAAAGTCTGCAAGACTGAAGTAATGTGTACAGGAATTCTGTTGTTGTTTTTTTGTTCCTACCCACATACCATTGGTGTGAGGTAGTGTTTGTACTTCGCTCAGGGTGGCTGGGACCGTCACTGTCTGGCACCGGACAGGTAATATATTCAGGGCAGCTTACAGGTGGTGGCACCAGGCTGCACTTGTGTTTTTTTTTCTTTCCTTTTTGATTAAGAGCGTTCATTTTGCACCAAGGTCATGGCGCGTGGGAGAGAAATTAAAGGGGAAAAGAATGTGCAAGGAGAGGTGGAAATTAAAGAGTCCCGGTAACTGTGTGCAGCACAGCACTTGCTGGAGGAGCTGTTTTGGTGCTTGATGAGCCTGGGAGCCCTCCTGCTGCTCCTCCAGCCCCCCATTTCCCTGGAGCCAACAGCTGGGACACGTGGAAGCTGCAGAGGATTATGGCCTGGGTTGGTTCTCCACGTGTGAGCTGTTTGCTGGATAACTGCCCGCCCTGCCTGGCCCCCGTGCCAAAAGCCAGGTCGCTCTCAGGCCTTGGAGGATGAAGTCTTTCAGGGTGGTGTGGGGAAGAGCTGGGAATGTAGGTACACGGTCTTGCCATGGGCTGGGCTCCACCAGTGTTTTCCAGCTGCTCTTTGCATGCAAAACTGGGGTATCAGATGAAGCTCATCAGAGCTCATCAACCCCCAGTTGAGGGGTGCAGAGCTGGGGTCAGTTACTGTGTGTTATTGCCCCCCACCCCATTTGACTCCCCATGACTCAGGAGGTCATACTCTTAGTGTCTGAAACAATGTGGACATTTTAACACTTTTTTCCCCCCAGAATATAAATCTACTCTCTTAATATATAGAGATATTCTGCTGGAATCTGGAAGGTAATTGTTGTAATTGAGATTTGTGTCTGTGGTTAAGCTGGGGAGCAAGGAAGGAACTTTTGCTCAAAAAGAAGAGGGTGAAAAGGGCACTTTATTTTTTTCAGTAGTTCATGCCCAAATCCAGAAAGTTTACTTCAACCCAAAAGGTGCTCATGACTTCACAGTAACTTTCTTCGTAGCAAATGGCTTGCTTCCTGCATAGATTTTGCTGTATTGAATTTATTTGCTTATTTAAAGAGTACAGACCATGAAAGAAACATAGGAAGCTGAGGACACTTGGCATGACAGAAACACCACCTGACTGAAGGGGAAGTCATTTTCAGCCAGGATAAAGTTTACTATACTCTAATTAACAGAGACAAATGTAACTCAAGTTACCAGAGGCAGCTGGGGCAAACTAACCTCAGCCCATGCAGGAAGGACTCAGCTCCTTTGTTGCTGATGTTGAAGCCCTTGTGAGCTGTTTCAAGCCAAGTTCTTTGAGGACTTTTTTTCCAGGTTGACCATTCACAGGATGTAAGGAGGTACCTGGAATATTCCTGATAATGTCAAGGTAAAACCAACAAATGGTTCAATATACAAAAAGAAAAGAACCCAAATAAACCAACAAAAAACTCCCAACCTTTCAGGGCTACATTATAAATCATAAAAATATACCTCCTTTAGTCAAGTCTCAACATTAATTTTTCTGCCATCATTTCTTTTGCTTTTTGTTGCTAGGCCTCACAGAGTCACCTGGAAAGATCAGACATGATTTGTTCACAAATGCATAAGAATTTATTGGCCATGGGTACCACTAAACAGCCACTAGACAGCCCTTCCCTCCTCACATCTCTCCTCCAGAAATCCATGCTCTGGCAGATGAAAGCACCTGAGCTCAGGAGCCAGAAGTGCTCTGAGCTTCCAGAAACGCAGGAAGAAAAGAGTAAGTCTCAGGTTCCCAGGGGATCCTGGAAGGTGGATGGTTCTCCTCACTGCAGAAAAAGGAAGAGTCCCTGTCCTCTCCCCACTCCAACTGCAGGGTGGCAGGAGGGCTTTCTTTCGTTATTCTACATCTAATAACCAGTTTAACCTTTAGCACAGAAGCAAGACAACAAACACATGAAAATAGGGAGATTTTCTGGCCCCCACATCCTGCCTTGATCTGTATTCCCCGACGTGGGGCAGGGAAGGGTCATGGGAAGAAAGGTATTTTCCAGGCTGTTGCAGCCAGTCATCAGAAACATCAGTGATCCTTCAAACTGCAAACATCAGGTGCTCACAAATACGATCAGTGAATGGTAATCATGTTTCTTTGGTTGAAACACGGAGGGAGGATAAAAATATTGTGTCCAAGAGAGATTTTATAAAGCACGGTGTAAAACATGCTGGAAATTTGGAGTCTGGACTCTTTATTAGATTTTTAATACATGCTGGTTTCAGTCACTGAAATGAGATGAGCCTGCTCTGATACTGTCAGAATTTCTGCTTCCTCTTTGCCCAAAACTGGAAAGGCATGTGGAGGAGAAAAAAAAAAAAAGAGATTAAAAGTGAAACAACCTTGAGCAAGATGAGGGAGGATCATTAAATTTTTTTGGGTGTAGTTTCAGGTTGTTTTTTATTTTATCTGAGCCAGTTGTCCCACCCCTAATTACAACAGCATTAACACATTCCTGGGTGTGGTCACTAGAAATTCTTAAGTGGGCAAAAAATTTTCAGCTATGCAATATGCTCAAGGTGCGGGTCAGTAGACGGCTTTAGATGGCCTGGTTGGCTTCTTTGCCGGTTTCTGACCCCGTGTTCGTTGTAGGTTTAGCACAGAAAGGGGCATGTCATCCCTTTTGACTGACCCCGAGCCTTAGTCAGCACCGCAGAGGGCCACATTCTCCCAGCCGCAGCTCAGATGCTCGGAGATAAAGCTCTCGGGTTCCAGCACGGCCCCACGGAAGCAGCAGAGGGATCAGAGCGGCTCCCGCTGCGTTTTCACTGAGAGTCTGCAGGGTTTGTTTTATTTCAGGTTGCGCTGCTGGAAATATTTTCTGTCTCCTCCTCATTTGTGGTTTGTTTCTTTTTTTTTTCTCGAGCCAGGTAAAGATTTCAGTTCCCAGAGCAGATGGTGCAGCGAGACTCTTGGCTTTGACTCACCAGGGGCTTTTATCTTGTTTCTTAGGATCTCTCCTAAGTCACAGTGCATGTGAGACAGCAGTTTTAGTACAGGAGTGCACAAAGCCTGCTCTGGGCAATATGCTAGCTTGTTAGCAGGCAGCAGACTAATCCAGCTTCAAAACACAGAGATTCTGCCTCTTCTGACTCCATGAAGACCAGGAACATTTGGGAAGCCTTCCCAACAAGCCCAGATAACCTGCTGTTTTTTTCAAAGCAGCTGTTGTTACAGGCTATGTGGATGCTTACAAACTTGCTGTAAAAATACAAACGTTCAGTGGAACTGGATTGAAAGCCAAGAACACTTGATTCATCATCCAACAGCACCGGTTCTCACTGCATGCTCATGGGAAGCCTCAAAAATTCAGATTCTGTGTTTATTCTGCTGGGCATCCCAAATTTAGATGCCACCTGTGATTTAATTAAACTGTTTCAGCTTAGTGTGTTGGCTAGAGAATTAAGTAAGAGCAGGAAATATGCCTTGGTCTCACTGGCTGGGCTGGAAGGATAATGAAATAAAAGTGCCAAGATCAGCTATGACAATCCTACAGCAGGATCTGGAAGCTAGCTGACCGATCTTCTCATGGAAGCTTTTTAAAATTGTCTAGGTTTGCTGTTGTTCTTCATTCTTCCAAACTGATTTATGTGTGGATGGGCTAATGTTGGAAAACAAGGAGTGAGAATTGCCTTTCCTTTCAGCCTCAGCTATTAAGAAACGTGGACATTTCAGAGCTGTGATTTATACCCCTTGGGAGCCAACTCTGCAGCAGCCAGGGATATGTGTACACAGTATAATGTCCTACAGCACAAGGCTCATGAGGAGCAGCTGAGAGACTTGGGGGGACTTAGCCTGAGGAAAGAAAGCTCAGGGAGGGACCTTCTTGCCCTCTACAACTCCTTGTAGCCAGGTGGGGGCCGGTCTTTGCTCCCAAGTAACAAGTGATCAGATGAGAGGACATGGCCTCAAGTTGCATCAGAGGAGGTTTAGACTGGATATTATGATTTTTTTTTCACTGGAAGGGTTATCAAACACTGGAACAGGCTTCTCAGGGAAGTGGTGAAGTCACCATCACTGGAGGTGTTTAAAAGATCTGTAGATGTGACACTTAGGGACGTGGTTTAGCGGTAGACTTGGCAGTGCTGAGTTAACAGTTGGACTCAGTGATCTTAAGGGTCTTTTCCAACCTAAATCATTCTATGATTTTATGATTCTACATCGCAGTGCTGCGTGGGAAGTCTCGGGGGGAACTCCAGGTTCATCAGAGGTGTAGCTGTGTCAGCACAATGTGATATCAGGGCAAACCCTCAGAACCAAACCATGCATTTACACGCTCAAAGTGAAGCCCAGCTGCAGGGCTCAGCTCTGAGCTGAGCTCATGCAGTCTGAGCAAAAACCCACATTAGCTTTGCAGCTCCTGCCTGCTCTGAAAGCCTGGAGGCTGAGCTGGGTGGAGAGCAGACTTGAACTGGGGGTCCCTCCTTGCATGGCGTAATTCCATTTTCAGAGGGGTGCAGGGATGGAATTCCAGGCTTGTGACAGAGGTACACTGGTGCAGATGGGATGGGAGCTCTCATCTTCGATTAAGTGGAGGTTTTAAGTTGTCATGCAAAGCGAAACGTCAGCAGGAGAAACTGAGCTCTGCTCTTCTTGCTCCCTTTGCTCCCGACTGTCATCTCATACGTTCAGGACAGTCATCTAAAGGACACAAGGTGGGGGGGTCAAACTCCTTTGCATGGAGAAATGGAAAATATCAGGTCTCCCAGATTCACCCCAGGTGAATGATGTGGCTGCTGAGCCATTAGATTAAGGGAGCACATCTGCTCCTCTGGCATCCCAGGAAACTAGTTCTTCACTCCCTTGGCTGGTTTTACCAGTGTCCTAAAATGAAAAAAAAATCTGGGGCAAACAGAATACTGATGTTCAGCATCCAGAAATTCCTCTGGGTTACAGTGCTGCAGAAAAATCAAAACCACAATGTTATCTGGACACTTTCCTCTACTTTTTTTACTTGGTCATCAGACTAGGGGGAAAATGTGTATTTACACATTTAAAAGGTAAATAGGAAGTCTTGTGCTCTAAATACTGAAAAAATAATCCTTCAGAAATACTGAAAATTGTCAAAGAATAAGTGAAAATCTTTGCTTTTTTTATATACCCTTTTTCCACCTTTTTTTTTTCCCTTACAAACTGTTTGTATTAGTTAGCTTCTGCAAACTTTCAATTTATTTTTCAAGGTTACACTTTGAATACATGGTGCCAAATGCCTGAAAATTTAGGCCTGTGGTTGAGACTGGTTAAGCAGAGGTACTGGGCTCTGTGTGTTAGAGAGGACTATAAGAAAAGAAATCTAATGGGTGGGATGCCTGATGATGATTCTTTTATTCAAGAAAAGGACTTGCAATAGTTGTTCCTATTAAAGAGAAGGCACAGCAGCACCATAAAGGAGACAAAAATATGAACAACTCATTGTGGTAAACTCCTTGCTATTAAAATAAATAGAAAGGTTTGAGGTTTGTGGGACTCACACCTCAGAGGACTTTTCTGCCAAAAGGCTCACCCAGGACAGCACACATTAGAAGACTGAGAGCCCTTTTTTGTTGTGGCAACAAGAACAACAGCAACACATAAACTCAAGCTCCAGATGAACCAGTAAGGTTATCTTCGTTTTGAAAGCCATCCTTGCCATAGATCACAGAATCATTTAGGATGGAAAAGACCTCTGAGATCATCGAGTCCAACCTTTGACTGATCACCACCTTGTCAACTGAACCATGGCACTGAGTGCCTCATCCAGTCATCTCTTGAACACCTCCAGGGTTGATGAATCCACCACCTCCCCAGGCAGCCTGTCCCCAGCCTGGAAATTGCCGAGGTTGAATGAGATACAGTGCTTGCCTGGCCGGTGAGAACTCTTTTCACCAGAGTTATTCAACTAAGGTGTACAAATAACATTACCAAATGAATGAAGGCCAGGATAGAGTAGATTATGGTGGGGGTGAGAGGGACTCCTGGCTAATACAGGTTCTGGGAAAGGCTGAGTTCAGAACCAACCAACACCCAGCCTGCTCAGTTCAACAAGCCCTTCCTCCTTTGTGTTCTCCCAAATGTACACAACAGGTGCTTCCCAAGGCCTTGGGAGAAGGATCCTCAGCTGGAGCCCAGCCCCACATCCACACTGCTTGCCCTTTTAGGGAGCCAGGCACATTAAGGTGAGGGAATTGGCAGGACAGTTGCTGTCTAAAGCACACTGTTCCGTTTCTTTTTGAGCTTCACAGAGGTTTCAGTTGCTGTGCCTTGCTTCCTGCCCTCCTGGTGCTGGCCCACATTTCAATCCAGGGAAAGAAGTCCCTAGGGATGCAGACAGAGGGCCCAAACTGTCATGTTCCAATGCACTAAGATATGAAAGGCTTCCCCCTCCTCTCTCCTTTTTGTGCAGCTGGGTCCCCTTCACGGGGGCTTTGCCCTGCCCTCCCCCAGCTCTGCAGAGAGAGGAGCTCTGGGGGTTCCGCTGTGGCCGTGAATCATTCACTGCTCCCTCTTGGTGATGTACCAGGGCATGTCACAGAGCTCAGCCACTGCTCTCCCTCCTTAAAGGTTATTCAGCAGCACGGAGGGATTTCCTTAAATGACTGCTAGAAGTCTCAATTAGCAAATTCTGAAGCGTGAAGGGGTGGGGTTTTTTTCCCTCTCCCTTCTGAAGGAGGGGATTTGTGTTTCTGTCACCAAGGACGGAGTCTCCGTCCTTTCCAAGCTGAGCCTGTGACTCTCTGCCCAGCCTCCTCCCAAACCAAGGAGACACAGGGCTGTCAGCTGCGTCACCAGGTTTTTCCGAGGGAAGCCTGGATGCAGCAAAAGGTGACCCTGAAGACTATTATCTCGGTCTGTGTGATCTCTTTTTAATCAAGCAAATGTGATTCGGTCTCTTACTGAGACTGGCCTTTCCCAGGCATTTGGGGACACTGCAGATGGGGTATATTTCACCCAGCTGCAAGTGCCTGCAGCCAGCTCTGTTTGCACCAGTCGCTCTGGGCTCCCTTTATCGTCAGTGAGGAGAAGCAGGATTTTCCGTGGTGTGAGTCATCTGATCTCTTTTAGACGTCCACATGAGGATGAGGCAAACTGTGTCCCAGAAATGCCCACTTCTCCCCTTTTTCCAGAAGCAGCTAAAATTCAGGTGTAAATGTCTGCTTTAGGTGTTTTTTTCCTATTTGTCCCCAAACATGGGTGCTTTCAAAGGAAATGTGAATTTCCTCCTTCTCTGTCTCCTCTCTCCCTACTTTTTAAACGACTTTTCATCTACTGTTGTTTTGGCAAATCTCTGTGCCACCTGTTGAATTCCACCCTGTGATACTTATGGGACTAACTCTCTGCCTTCTTCCCCTCCTTGGTGTGGTACAGGAACCCCAAATCCAGGTGGCAGGTTGCATGGCATTCTTTGAAGAAAAGGGTGACTGAGTCTTGATACAATAGCTGTGTTTCAGCTGGGAAAAACAAATCTTGTTTGCCTTACATTTAAATTTTGTCTCTTTGACACACTGAATACATAATTGTATTCTGTTACAGATTGGGGCACTGTACAAAAATAAATCATGACTGTTTGCCAGTCAGTCTGCTCCTTCCTATCCCTGTCTCTGTAGCAGACAGCTGGATCCTTGGTTTGGAGCCTGGTGGGCTTTAGGGCAGGGTTTCCACCTCGTATTTACACATTATTATGGCCATGATTCAGTGAGGCCTTCTCATGCCTGGCCCTAACCCAAGGGGGCTACTAATGAGCAAAACCTTAATCAAGGGCTACTGGTGGGCTGGAAACTGGGCATGTTGAACCAGGACCACCATACAATCCCTCTTTTCCTTACTGCTCACTTATTGCCACTGTTTCTACTCCCCACGGGGGCTGGGAAAGACACGTCCGTGCTCTCAGTCAGGAATGATATCACCTGCCCTTAGCAATGTTATTCTCTTTCCTGCTGAGCTTGGGCAATACTGTAACATGCCTAAACAGTGCATCCACAACAAGGAATGGCATCATCTTGCTTTCAAAACAAACCTGTGGTGGGTGGAATTAGCTATGCCAGATGATGCTGGGCTGATTGATAGCGATCAGCAAAGAAACTTCTTCAGCTATTCAGTCATTCACCTCTGGTCACCCTCGGTTTAGGCAGGGTAGGAGCTGGTTGTACTCTGGCTTCGTGCTGCCAAGACAAAGGAGAACTGCTGGTGTTTTTATGTTTTTTAGTCAAGTGTTCATTTAAATGAATAATGAACTGGGGAAAAAAAGGGGGCATTTCTACATCACCTGATGCGATTGTACCTAATCTGTCTACTCAGTCTACCTTTGTGTCTGCCCTTAATGCAAATCTATCTGCTCCTGTGAACAACAAAAACCACAGAACACCTACGTGGAGCTTGTCCTGTGCACACACAGACATAGTATTTCCTTCCTAAGCTGAAAAGTTGTCTGAGTAAAGGGAAGAAGCATTCAGTCCATGTACAGTTTGGGTGAGTTTTGCTGCCTTATCTTGTATGTGTGTCCAGTTTTCCAGAAATACGTGAATAATTCCAAAGATGCCGTCAGCACATCACGTCACTGCCTGGGTGGTGTGTAACATCATAAATGTTAAACACATCTGCGTTATGGGGTGTGTTTCTCCCCCCTTCCTATGGAAAACCCACTCAAATTATGAACCTTCTCATGAATTCCACGTAGAGAGAAGGCCAGAAGGCTGAAGAGAAGGAAAAGGATGGATTCAGGGCTCGGGCAGGGGGCAGCAGGCTGGTGCCTGGCAGAACAGTTGAGGGCACCTGGTATGGATTGTTTTGTGCCCGGTGAATTGAGTGGCTGCTACTCAGCTTGTTAGACCTGAGGTGCTAGAGAGAGAGAGTGCAGCCAGCTGCAAGGCTGGTGGCTCTGCATCAGGAAAGGCTCACTGGAATGAGGGCTTCACCTCATCACCTATCAGAGGATAGCCAGGGAGCTAAAAGGGGAAAGGAGATGGCTCTGGAACATGGGTGCTTGCTGACCTCTCATTCTTCTTCCCAACTCCGGGAAGTCAAACCTGCAGAGAGCACAGAGAAAAGCATGTACTGCCTCGATAAGATAGAACTCCTGAAGACAGCCCACACAGTCTCCTGAAAAGTGCTGTCTAATTGCATTTTTCTGGTTATGGATAGCTTGGTACATGGGTTGCATAAAATACATAAAAGTGTATCTTACGTGCATCTTAAAGTACATGTAAGTGCATTAACTCCCTTGAAGGAACCAGTCTGTATGTCAAACATCTTTTGTCTAGGATGAGGTAACAGCAGCCTGTTCTGCAAAGCTCTTGTTGTGATGTTAAAAATGTGGCTGAAACCAAGAAGTAATCAGTCGTTCCTTCGGTTTGGCTACGAGTAGGAGCACTGGGATTTTTGAGGATTGGACTACCATACATGCTGTGGGGTTTTTTTTACTCAGCTGAACTTGGTGTTTTCTGTCCTTAAAGATACTGAGCACTAAGGTCTGGGAAGGCTCAGGCTCTGAGACTTTGACACTCTCATTTTCAGGACCAAAACTCATTAATTTATTTTCCGTCTTGCCTCAGCTTTCCACCTTTAAGTGTACTTTTGTGAAGCTGGGTGAACCCCCACTGCCCTGATACAATAATGATGGTGAGGTTGGAAAACACTGAGAAATAATCCTTTTCCAAGCAGGGCTGGAACACTGTGCAGCACACAAAGCCTGCAGCCCTGTGTCAGTGGGTACAGAACAGGTCAGAGGCTTAACAGCAGTTCACTGCCCACCTTGTACACTGGGTGAGTAACACATGGAACAGGCAATTAGAGGGTGTTTCCCAACGCAGACACACAAGGGCGATGAAGTAAGGCTGCACAGGTGGCCTTAATCACAGCATTTCCTAACTTCGTGCTCCACACCTCCATCAACATTGTTTTTAAGGAGTGTGTTTTGTGCTGTAAGGAACTGATTCTGAAGAGCACACGTCAGCTGCATGAACAATGTTTCTCCAGTGTGAGGGAGATTCTGCAGGAAGGACCACCCTGCAGATGTGCTTCATGCAGGAGAGGCTGCAGGCACTGGTTAAAGAGCTGATACCTCCATAGGGAGGGCATCAGGTGCCCTTTGGGGTGTGAGCTAAGGAGAGAGAGAGGACTTATTTTTAAAGAAGATGGACCCCTTTTCCCATTGTGTTTTCATCTCTCAGAGCCTTGAGGGCCTGTCATGGTTTATCTCCAGCCAGAAACTCAACACCACATAGCCCCTTGCTCACTCCCCACACTTTGGGAGGGGAGAGACAACTGGAAAGGTAATACTGAGAAACCTGGGTTGAGCTAAAGACAGCTTAACAGGAAAAACAAAAGCTGTGCACCCCAGCAAAGCAAAACACAGAATTAATTCCCCACTTCCCATGGGAAGACAGGTGTTCATACATCCCCAGGAATGCAGGAATCCATCATATATAACAGTGGCTTGGGAAGACAAATGCCATAACCCCAAACATCTCCCCCTTCCTCCTTCTTCCCCAGCTCTGTATGGTGAGCATGACAACATATGGTGTGGGATATTCCCTTGAGTTCTGGCTGTGTCCCCTCCCAGCTCCTTGTGCATCCCCAGCACCCTGACTGGGCTGAGGGGCAGAAAAGGCCTTGACTCTGTGCAAGCACTGCTGAGCAATATCAAAAACATCCCTGTGTTATCAACACTGTTTCCAGCAGAAACCCAAAACACAGCCCCACACCAGCCACTACGAAGAAAATTAACTCTACCCCAGCCAAAACCAGCACAGGGCCCTAACAATCCTTACCAGCCCTGACCAGTTTCACCAGGGGTCTCCCCACACACACTCGCCACGGGTTCCAGATCCCAATTTTGGCTTGACCTGGGGATTCCAGTCCCCTCCTGACCTGGTTTAGGTGTGGCTGTCCCCAGCCCTGTCTCTTGGATGGCCCTGAGGTCTGTGCTGTAGGTAGTTTGTCTCTGGCCCTGCCCTCAGCCTTGTCTCCTCCAGCTCTGGAGTGGACCCTGTGCCTGGCTCATCCCCTCACTCTTTTGGGGGCTGTCAATGGACCTCCATTTCCCCCCAGCTCTGTGTGCTGGATCCTGCAGGATTGTGCCTGTCACCTGGGACATGGCCAGTGCTGGGGTCACCCTTGAACCCAGCTGCCAGTCTCTGTGGAGCAGCCAGCCCTCTCTGCACCCTGACACCCTCCACTGACATGGCAGGTGACTCTAAAAAAGTCCTCAGAGTTTTTTTATGGGCTCTTCATCCTCAAGCAGGTCCTGCTTGCCCTAGTACACTCTGAGAAAACTTCTTTCATGATGTTGGAGTAGCTGAGATATCTTAACACTTGTCAGGAGAAGACTAAGGAACCCTTCCATGAAGGTTGCTCTGAGCCCCAGGTGGTCTAGTGGAAGTTGTCCCTGCTCATGGCAGGGGGATTGGAACTGGATGATCTTTAATATTCCTTACAACCCAAACCATTCCATGATTCTCTGTTTCACTGCCTGGATGACGCTACGATCCAGGCCCCTGCTTTGCCATCTCCCCTGAAGACTTTGCTGCTGGGAGGCAAAACGCTTCTCAGCGTTCTCCATCAGACTCTGAGAGAGCTTCTGAGCACCCTGAGAAGGTGTATCAGGCAGGCCATGCACAATGCCTGCCTGATTGCCAGTTTTCCTGCTCACTGGGCATAACACTGTGGGTCAATATGTAACTTGGGGTGGTGGTTTCAGATGACACTTGGGAGCAGCAAGGAAACATCCCACACAAAACTCTGTGTGTGGGAGCAGAGTGGTTTTGGAGGGGAAGTGGGAGGTTTGGACTGAAAACCCAGCCTGCCCAGATACAGATATTTCGATCCTGCTGAGTCAAAGCAGGTTCAGGTTCTCAGAGGTTTAGAAATACAGATTAACTAGTTTTCCTTTCTACTGAAAGGATCTCTTCCCCTTTTCCAGGTTAATCGGCAGGAGCAGAGAGAGTATCAGAAATTCTCCCTGGGATAGTCTCAAATTGCTCTGGTCTGAAAAAGAGTATTGTGACTCTTACAAGAGGCCACTCTCCCTTGTGATGTGAAGCCCTTGTGGGCAGCAGAAAGAGGGTTTTGAATATTCCTATAAAAGGACAGAACTCGGTGGAAGCTGGCTCAGAAATCTGCAATAAAAGCAAGCCTTTGATATTTCATTCCAAATGAAGGTGCCACCTGACTGATTCTGTCTTGCACTGTCTATCTCCCTTCTCTTGCCCCTTCCATCTGCCCTGCACCTGCCCTGGCATCATTCATCAATCAGTGCTGCTCCTCTAATGGAATCCTCCATCACAGCCGTGGACCAGATGGCACCAATCCTTCTGGCACAGCCCCAGCAAAGCCATGGAACATGCCAGGTTGAATTAGCTGCCTGTGTCTATTTAACTTTCACATTTTTGTGATAGTGCATCATGCAGATTTTTGGTTTGGCTTTTTCTTTGTCTGCTCCAGAGCAATAATTTATGTCCAGTCCTTACATATCTCCTCGGCTCATTGCTTTAGTCCTGTCAGTCCCTTTACTGGACCCCATCACACACACTGGATTGTGAGGAAAAAAACCTGGGTCTTTGTAAAGCTCCTGGCAAGGTGACTTTCCTTGTCCTGACTGAGGACATCATAAAACAAACAGGGGGAAAATAAGCTTGACTTCCAAAAGTCCTTGAAGCCTGTTCTTCCAGCAATTCATTAGTATGTGCCAGTGTAAGGTGACACTGTCACTCAGCTTTGCTTTGTGTTAGTGACAAATTAGGTGATGGCTCCTTGTTCTTGTGATGAATTCTGAACCTTGTGATGTTGCTTTCTAAATGCCTGGATGCTTGCAGTCACATGACAATCTGAGACGCCAATTTTTATGCTGTTTCTGGGTGTCACAGTCCTAGGGAGATGGTTAAGCCCCTCTCCAGTGAACCTGAAAGCAAAGATAGCAGAAGACAAATAGACCTCCTGGTAGGCTGAGGTTTCTTTGCCTATTTTGTCTTGTCCTTTTTAAAGCAAAATACTTTAATTCAGTGTCACAATTTGGGAAGCCTGAATCATGAACTTTTAAGTATGTGAGGTTAGTTATATTTTATTTAGATTGCAGCTCTGTTTTGCCTATATGTCCTCTTCAGGTTTGATTTCTATCCTGACATTTAAACCACAAGCATTTTTTCCTCAGGCACAGCGAGTACAGAAGTTGGATGGGAAACTGATAAGCAGTCAGAGCACTCCTCATCTTTTCTTACCCAAAGTTTTCTAGGGAAAGAGCTGCTCCATGCCAAGCTTTTGGACAACTTTGGAAAGTACTGTGCTGAGGTTCTGATAAGGTTGCCCTCCCCTCAAGCAACACTGGATTTCCCCACACTCCACTCCCTGCTCCAGTTTCTAGCTCTCCCAAACAAGGAAACTGGAAAATAATGGAAAAAATGAGGCAGGCTGGCCTTTCAGAAGACATTTTATAATGTCACTGTGTTTGCCTGCTCACAGCCCGTAGGTGATGGTGGTGTTTACAGGAAATGCCATGAGTGATTTGCAAAGCGAAAGCCTTGTGCTATCGGGTCGGGGCTTGTCTGACTGGAAAGTGTTGTGCTGTGAGGTGCAGGCTCAGGGGCTGGGCCAGTGCCTCCCCATCAGACTGCCATTCCAGAGGCTTGGAGAGCCCAGGCTGGGGAGCAAGGCCTGGGGAGAAGGTTGTACAATGCTTCTTCCAGTGCTGGCAAGAAAAGCAAGGACAGCTTGTGGCCAGAGTGACCCTCTTGTAAAGTCATCACCTTACTGGAGGAAGCCAATTCTAGAGCTTTCTTCACCCTATCTTCTTGTGTATTCACTGCAGGATTAAGCAAGGCATCACAGCCTCTTCCATCTCCCCACCCTAGCCCAGCAGCATGTACCACTTACCTCCTGTAGGGCTTTAAGTGCCTCCATCATTCCCACCAAATTCCCTCCCTCAGTGTAAGACCTCGTGTTTTTGCCATCCACAGCACGTTCTGCACTGTTGGAGCTGCTCCTAGTTTAAAGAACACAAGCAGCAGCCCCCCCACTGCACCACACTGGGGTCTCAAGGCTAAAGGAAGGCTGAAAATTCCTGCAAAGACAGAAGGAAGATCCAGCTTTGGTCCCCATTGAGCTCCACTGCAAAACTCTGAGGGATTTCTGTATATTGAGGCTCCTCTCTAGTGGCTGATACTTGTCCATCCATGTGTGTCTTGGGTCTTGGACAAGTCTGTGTGTCTCCTGCTTTGTTCCAGACCCAGCTGGCTACCCACACCAGGGATGCCTTTCCCCCACAGGCTTGTTGAACACCACATGCCTTCTCTCTGCCCTGCTCTCAGGACTCCTGCCAGCTCTCCCTTCACCAAGGCCACTTTTGCTCCCTGCTTCTCCCATCCCTCTTAGTTTCTGCTCATCTTACAGCTCCACATGCACGTCTCCTTCCTCTCTCTCCTCCTGGCATTCTCTTCCCTCTCAATATCAAGATGCTTTATCTATCCCAACATTTTTACCCAAGGGATGCTTAGATTCTGTCGCGTCTTCTCTGTCTTCTACGCCCTTTAGTTTTGCACTTCCCTGGGGATTAGATAGGAAAGCCTCAGCAGAAAAGGGTGATGTGGAGGTGAAAAAATTCCCCACCATGATTAAAGGGATGTCTACACTGCACACAGGACAGCCTGGATGGCACCAAGGGGGCAAAGGCTGGGGATGATGCAGGTGGATCTGCCTGGCTGTGTACCTGGAATCCTGGCTGGTGAAGGAGGATCCATCTTCCCTGTGGCAGCACTTAAGCTGTGGAGTTGATGGTAAGTTCTCAAGCCTAAAATATGCAGTCTGCATGCCCTTGGCCCATGGAGGGCTTTAATGGTGCAGAGAGATGCCCTCTGCCACAGGAGTCACTTGTACGGCCTCAGCTGAGCAATGAAGGAGCAGGTCCTCTAGGAAGGAGCCTTGAGAGTCCTTCCCTGAGCTCAGATCACCCACACCACTGCTGCTTAGCACTTCTTCCAGCACTTGGGACTGGTTTTGAACATGTGTAGGTTCTCAGGAGACCAGGTGAGAGGCAGCATTCCTTCCCCCAGTCTGAAATCAGAGCTGGATTTGGTGTGTCTGTGGATTTACACTTGGGCTGAGAGGACCCTCCCAGGCACTGCCTGAAAGGTAGGAGAGACCCAGTGCTGAAAAGGCTCAGGTTCATGAGTCCCTTACAGGGGCCTACAGAGTGAAGGCAGCTGTTGGAGACAGTGTGTGGCTGCTGAGCTCTCCAGGTCATCCTGTTCATAACGCGGTGCTCCCAGAAAAAGAGGCCTCAAGGGAATCACTCTGGACTTTAGAGCATTTAGAAATGTTGAGGTGTTGTAGCTGCTCCCAAACTCCACCTACTCTTCACATTGTCTCATATCTGCTGTGATTCCCATGCCTGCTGTGTCTTCTTCCCATCCACTGCATGTCTGGCAAAGCTGGGGTGTTGGACAAGGTGGGAACTCAAGCACTGGCTGGGAGAAGGCAGAAGAAGCACTACCTTGTAGGAGGGTTTATTTAGCTGTGGAACTCCTTCTCAATGGAGGGCAATGCTGTTAAGTAACACCTTCCCTTTCCTTATTCCCTTCCCTTCCCTTCCCTTCCCTTCCCTTCCCTTCCCTTCCCTTCCCTTCCCTTCCCTTCCCTTCCCTTCC
>JAWWES010000001.1:111112642-111242413 GCA_035583135.1 Lophotriccus pileatus
CCTTCCCTTCCCTTCCCTTCCCTTCCCTTCCCTTCCCTTCCCTTCCCTTCCCTTCCCTTCCCTTCCCTTCCCCTCCCTGCTGTAATTAGCTGTACCATCATCAACAGACTAGCAGGACCTGCTTTCTGTGGCCAACCATTTTCAGTTTGGAGGCTCAGCTCCCTCTGTGACCACCCCTGTGCCCTCTTTCCTTTTCCACAGATTTTTTTCCTCCATTTTTGGTTTACTTTCTGTCTCATCTCTGCTTCAAGACTGTCAGGGAGATGCTGGGTACTGAGTACTGGGATGGCAGCTCACTCCACGAGGGATACACAGTGCAGTGCAACTCTCGTGTCCGATTTCTCTCCTTGGACTCCAGATATCACAGCAACCTGCACTGCCCAGTCAGCCCATCCTCCCTGCACACTCATCTGGTTGTTTATCTCTTGTTTTGCACCTGATTTTGTCAGGCTGAGCTGTGTCCCCTGTGAGCTGGCACGCTGCACGCTGTGCTCTTTCCACACCTGCTATCACCTCCCATCAGCTCCACCTTCCAGCTCCTCGTCATTCCTGAGGTGCACATACAGGTCCACACCACTGTAAGTACTTGAGAGACCAAGAACAGGGACAGGTCTCAGTGCCAGGATCTGCAGGAATGATCCTGCTGGGCAGCCAGCACAACTGAGCTCAAGAAACACAGCAGGAAGGGGTTGTACCCTGCCCCTGGGGGAAAGGGTGACTCTGGCTGTTCCTGGCATTTCTCCCTGGTCCTTGCAGAAAGGGAAAGATAAAAGAAGCACATTTTGCACCTGTCCCAACAGAAGAGTTGATCTAATGTTCCCTCTTTTTCCCAGGGTGTAGCAACCTGGGGAGGTGGAGGAACACGGAGGCACCTGGAGGGATGTGGAGGGACATGGAGGGAGATGGGGGATGGCAGGTCTGGGGCAGGTGGGGAGCAGCACCCCATGTGTGTAGCAGGAGGTCCGTGGTGAAGAACCACAGGTTTACCTGGGAAGAGGCAAGTTGCCCATGACTAATTCTGTGCTCTGCTTGCTGGACTCACAGCAGGGGGAGAAGATGCTTGTGATATTTTGGCCACAGGCACAATGTGTCACCTCACCCACTGGCAGGAGGAAACCAGCTGTGCCAGGCTCATGGGGCCTGGGGTGGAGGGGATGGTGACCATGGTGGCACCACACCTGCCAGGAATAAGCCTGAGAGCCACCTGCTCAGCTGGGGCTGGTGGTCTCTGCACAGCTAAAGCAACATCCTGGAGTAAATGCAGCTTTCTCAGAAGAATGTGAGCCAATCTATGTTTCATTTTCTTCTGTTATTTTAACCATAATCTTCCTTTGGCTTGGTCCAGTATCTGTGGCATGTGTGATAAGTCAAACGCCTCAGGCTTACTTCTTCCCACTTTGCTGTAGCACACAGCACATACAAAAAATGGGTATGACTTTGCCTCCTTAAATGTCTCCTTACATGCTTCATTAAAAGAACTATAAAGCATATTTGGTTGTGTTTATACATTCACGGAAGATTTAGGTGTGGGGTTATTTTCCCAATAAACACATTTGTACCAACCCTGCAGTTTGGGTCAACTGTCAAATATTTTCTTTCAGTTTCTCTCAGCCATAAGTATTACTATCTTGGACATCTGGGTGCTTCCAGTTTTGCCCAGTTGAGAGTTTTCTTATAGCTGAAAATATGTCCTCCAGTTTCTCTGTCCACACCCTCTCTTAATGAGCCTGGATATTTGAAATGCCTTCCACCTCATCCTAGTTTCTTTTTTGTATGGTTGCATTATAAACTCTGTCTTCTTCCATATTCTCTTATTAGGAGCAGACACAGACTAGGGGCAGTGAGACTCTGCTGGCATGCCCTGTCCAGCCAGGAGGAAAACCTGCCATTTGTAGATTTGTATCTACAAATTGCCCTGTATCCAGTGGATACAACCAAGCTGTCAATCCTGTATCTTGGCCTGGCTCTATCAGCTCTCTGACCTTGGTGCAGCTGGGCCCTCCACTGAACCAGAGAGTGTGAACTTTGCCAGGACCAAATATGTGAGTGTGTGTTCACAGAGGGGAAAGAAAATGCTATCTTTTCTTGGTTGAAAGCCCAGTTCATCTGGAGACCTTGTAAGTCATTTCAGGATCAAGAGGCCTGTGAAGGTCATGGGTCATTAGAGCAGTGTCTTGCTAATGAGCCTCCTGCAGGCTACCTCCACACTCAGAGTTGCACTGAAGGAGACAGACAGGCTCCTCTCCCTTTGGCTAAGCCTGCTTGAACTGGAGGGCTTTTGCGTGTCTCTGAAGGAAGGAGCTGGATTCTTCCCCGTGACCTGCTTCAAGCAAAGCCCCAGCCACCAAATGGACCGTGCTGTGTGAAATGCAAAGTCACACCAGTGTGAGTCAAACATCCCCCTCCGGTGCTGGAAAGTTCAGCTGAAGAGCAAAACAAAGGCAAACGCATCAGCAGCTGAGAGTGGGTGTTTTTTTTGGTTTCTTCATGGCAGAAGACTCTGACTGAGATCAAAAAGTAACCTGTCACCTGGAGGTCTCTGGAGAAGCAAAAAGATGTTGAAACCTCCCACCACTTCCATCATCCAAGGCTTCAGGAGGTCTCTTACCACGTGTGTTTTCGTAGCCAGCCCCGATGAGAGCAACCATTCAAAGGTGTACCTTCTGTTGGCTGAACCAATTAAAATTGCCCTTCAATGTCACAGGAGCACACACACACACATACACACACACACAAAAAAAAGGAAAATTCAAGGAAGAAAAGAGAAACAAACACACACACAGCTAGGGATCTGGATAGTTTACTGCTAAGGACTGGTAATGGAACTATACTGACATGCTTCAAGGTCACAAGTGTGACTTCAGATAAGGTTAGCAACAGCTAAAAATTTCTACTGGTGGCTGTTCAGTGGCCCCCATATGAAGTTAAAGGTTAGTCTCTTGTAGCCATTTAATTTAAGTAGATAACTGCTGTATCCTTAGTAAAAAATATCCCCCAAAAAACCTTCTAAAGCTGGTGATGAGCTGATGCTCATCAACACGAATAACAAAGTTCACAGAACTCTTTCGTAATACTTTATTAAATTATGATGTATTCAGACCTCTTCAGTCCTCAGCTTGTGTCCTGGTTGTTGGAGCTGGATCATGGGGCTTTAGGACAGAGTTGTTGGCAAGGGATCTTTTGTATATTTGCAGCTGTTTTGTGTTCTGTACCTTTAGATGGGGAGGTGCAGGACGTGGATGAGTGCTATGGTGCTGGGCCCTGTTTCTGCTGAGTTCACTGCCTTAAGGGTGAAAGTATCAGTAGCATTCAGTTTTGGCTTGCACTGACATTTTAAAATATTTTAAAATACTTCCCAAACTTCCATGCTGCAGTGAACTTTTGGTTGGTTTCACTCAGCTTTGGGTGACGGAAGTTACACGTGCCATTGGTGTCGACAACAATCCAAAGACAGACCAAAAGGAGACCTATCAAATTTTCATTTTTATAAAGCAGGATGAAAGAAGAGACTAAAGCTCTTGGCCTTCATTTTGTTTGTGATCACATACATAGATCAACAAGGACTCAAAATCCATTGTTAACTATAGTAATAATACCTGGTCACAGATAAATCTCAGATTAGTCAATTTTTTATTACTGGAAATATTTCTATTCTTCGCTTTTGGCAACACTGGAAACAAAACAGAACTATACTATACTTTGCTGATGTAATTGCACTCCTGAGATGTGCTTCAGCAGAACAAGGTGCCTTGCACAGCAAGTCCTGGACCCAGAATTGGCATTCACCTCAGGAGGAGTCCCTGCAAGACTCCCACTGCATTAACAACTTTCCCCTTGATTTAACTGAAGACTGTTGGGATCTCTGAGGCCCTGGCCAGGAGTGAGATCAGAGAGCTGTGCCCCAGTCCATCTCACACCATGACATCCCTTGCAGAATGGTGGGATTTAGCTCAGCTCCACCATCCACCCTGACTCCCTGCCCGATCCCCACCAGCCTTGCTGGCTGCTGCAGAGCTCAGGTTTTTCACCCATGCCAAGCTCACAGTGGCTCCTCTCCACAAGGCTCAAGTGCCACTGCCCAGATCTCCAAGGCTGTGCCTCCCCTTAGAGAAGGGAATGAAAGGATGGTGTCTCCAGCAACATGCAGAGAAAGGCTGGAGCCCTCACCATGCTGCAGCTGAAGAAGAATATTGCTATCAACATGCCAAAGCAAACAGCTAAAATATGAAAGTCAAGGAACCCAGTCAAATTGCTTAGACACAGGGACAGGATGGTGCCAATCAGACACAATTCTTTCCTTTTCTTTTTTTTTTTTTTTTTTCTCTTAGTGGTTTTAAATTTTATTTTCCCTGTCTTTCACATCTTTTTGCTTGGAAACAGAAACTGTTTTGAAGGTCAAAGCTCCAAGAGGCAGAACTGGTAGCGAAATCTCAAATAAATTCATAGCCGTGCTCTGTTGCCCCCTCTTGTAAAAAATCCCCAAAGTCACAAATCAAACACCCAGTGGAGGTCCAGTTTGTCCTCCAGTGGTTTTGTTTTTCAGGATTCCTGTCTGTAAATACACATAATTGCTCGTTGGTTTCTGCATCCAGAAGAGCTGAGTTCCTCCCTTCTCCTCCTCGGATGAATGCTGAGGTTTTGTGTGCGGGTGAGTGACACTTGTGACAGAGGAGCTGCCAAAACATGGCACAAATCATGGCAGTCTGCCACACCATCAGTCACTTTGGTGTTTCCATGTCCTTGCTGGCATGTATTTTGCCATCTCTTTTCCTTCATGTGCAGTCCAAATGCACTCAGGAGGGGGAACTTCTAGAGGTGTGGTTTTCAAGTGTTGTGCTGTTGTGACAGGGAGAAGCTGGCCTCAGTTCTCATACATTATAATACAATATGTAGCTTATTGCAGGACCATTTTCACACATTGCTGCCTACTTGGAGCGACCCCTTTCCTAAACTGCTTGTGATTACAAACAAAATGCCCTTTCCCCCCTGTATTGTAAGGATAAACTCCTGCAATCCATACCATACCTTTCTGCCTGCTACCTCCATAGAAAAATGCTCCACAATCATGCATAATTCATTGCTCTTAATTAAAATGTAAATTCTTGTCAGCCTTTTGGGGTAATTAAAGCACCATTGTAGAAATAGGTTTAAGTTCTGTACCTGGAGTTCCTTTTGCTGAAATAACCACATGATGCTTCATGCTGTTTGAAGTGCTGAGACTGATGGCTGGGTGGGACAGAACTGAATTTCCAGGGGAGGTCAGTCAGTCTGTGTGTGCCTAATATTCAACAGAGTTTGCTATGAAGTGAGCTGGGTTACTCTGCCAGGTTGTTAGCTGCCTGAATTTCAGGCTTGGCATAGAAAGGAGGGAGTATTTGTAACTCTGTTTCTCCATCCCCCCCAAAAAAATAAAAAATTCCAGACTATTTTATTGGCCTCAAGCTGATCTTCAGGAGGGAGCCTTCAGAAGGACTTTTGGTGGATTGCTGTGCTTACTGTAAACATTTGACTTACCAGAATGTCTTGCAGGTTGGGCTTCGTTCTTTATAGACCTTGAAGCCTCATATGCAGCTGGCTGTCCCTCAAATAAATGATTAAGTATGTGGAGAAAAAAAAAAAGCATATTCCATAGGGATGGGGTAATGACAGAGTGCTCAGTGGGGAATTTAGCTGTAATTGTTAGAGTTTCCCCCTTCTCCCTCAAAGCAATAAAATTCTTAATTAAAAAAGAATGTAGAGAAGGTGGTCTTGGGGTTGTGGATGAAGCAAACAGAGCTCTTCATGAAAGAAAACTGTCATGGGGCTATGCATGGGGAGAGAGATAGACAGAAAATTCCCAGCTCCACCATACAAAGAGCCACAGGGATTAGGAGCATTTCACCAGCAGGCTTTTGATTTTTTTTTCCCCTCTAACAAAAACATGACCTCTCCCTTGCCTACGCCCTGTCTCTGTCTGTCTCTCTCTCCCGTGGACAGGCAGACAGAAGGTCATTTCAGCTCTTGGGGAGAGCTTGGTACTGCACAGAAGTCTCTTGGATAGGGAAGGAAAATGCTTTGCTTTGCCATTCCCCGAAGTCACATTATTCTTATGCTCATGCTACACATGAGCCTCTTGGAAAATCTGGGATTCATTACCTGCCTTCTGCCCTAACCTTCTGGCTTCAAAAATATGCAGAGAGTTTCAAGATCAGCTCCCGCGGCCAAACTGCGACATGGAACTGCAGTTGGCCGTGAGGCAGAAACAGGCTGTGTGTGTGGCTTCTGGTGCCCCTGACCCTGTCCCTGCCTGCACCATCCCAGCAGCTCTTGGCCAAGCAGGGCAAGGAGAGCTGGGGCAGGAATGGGCCCCCAGCTGCCTCACGTGCCTCGGTTGGCAGCGCAGGAGCAGTTTTTGCAGCCATCTCCAGACCGCAGTGGACTGGAGGAAGCAGAGCCTGACATTTCTTTTCTAGGCCATGTTTTGACAGAGTCTCAGGAGCCCCGTTTAAATTAGGTTTTCTGTCATTGTCCTTTCACTGCATGCTGCAGGACAGGGGATCTACAAGTGGTCCTTTGCATCAGGAGCTGCCTGGAAGCCACTCACCTCCTGTCTCCATCTCTCCAGGGTCTCGCTCAGACTTTGGGCAGCCAGGAGGGGGTCCAAGCAGACTTTTTGGGATGCACCTGGACTCAGGGGATGTAAGGGGTGGCGAAAGGAGTGGCATGCCAGCAGCAGGGCCCTCGCTCAGTGTCAGAGGCTGGTTTGAAAGTCGGTCACTGACGTCAGTTCTGTCGCTGTAGGAAGTATCGAGTTAAACTGATAATTATCTACAGCACGTGTACGAATTATGAACCTTTTGATGTTCAGGCTCATATGTTTTGAGTTAGCCAGCACATCTTAATCAGATTTTCTTTTCCTTTTAAATGAAGATTCGAAGCTTTCTTATCTCCCATTCGCTTCTCCTCCTTTGAACTTTTACTGCACTGAAATTTTCACAGACGCAGCCTTTCCTCAGCCAGGTCCCACCAGCTCCCATCCACAAAGCCAGCTCAGCAAGGTAAAATGGCAGGTATTGTTGGGTTTGCAGTAACAGGTGTGATACAGCTTGAAAACAAGGAGCTCTTTGTCACTGCTTTCCTTTCTGCAATATTAAAATGTATTTTGTCAATGGCACTGGGCAGTGGAAGGGGAAGAAAGGAAGAGGAGAAAAAAAGACCCTCAAAAGAGACTGTGCTGAGTTCAATAAAAGTCTGCCTTACTTGAACATGAGCAATTTCCTCACTGGTGCAGGGAGTCTGCAGAAAGCAAACCCTAAAACTCATCAGCTCTGCTTGCAAAATTCAGTGTCTTTGTCCTAACCACAAACACTTCACCAGCACCCCACCCGCCACAAAGCACAATAGCTCGCTCTCTCTATGGCCCTCCAAGTTTTTCACAGATATTAGTCAACATTTTTGTTTTATTATTACAGCTTTACTTTATTACTCTCCATTTTTTAATAGAATAAGTCACTCACGCTGCTTTAGCCCTGGTTTTGTTATTATTGTTATTATTTATAACCCAATCTGATTTAATAGCCGCACTTATGACTGCATCGAGGAAGAAAAAGGGTGTAATCGGCTCATTTCAAAATAGTTTCTGAAATGTTTCTTCATCACTTTTAATGGTCTGCATCCCCCTGAGGGTTTCAGGTGTTGGCCAGTGTTTGCCTGGCTGGGACAGAAAGCTTCACCACTGCACCACACTGCAACTCCCCTGGATTTGTCCCTCCACCATTCATATCGTGCCTGTTATCTTTTCCTCTCTTTCTCTGGATGGGATCTCCACAACCACTGAGCTCAGACTTCTGCTGCAGTCACAACCCTCTCCTACCACCCTTCCCATAAACTCTGTGAGCTCCAAAGTCAGGGATTTCCTTCCTGCCTCTGCCAGGAGGCACATGCCTGCCTTGGAGGCTGGTGTCTGTGATGGCCACTGCCACTGATGTGAAGGCACCTTCTTCCCATTCCAAGCCTCAGGCTGGCCTGTGCCTCCCCACTCTTCAGGATGAGGAATGGCTACAGGTTGGATCCTGGCTGGTGGCAGTCCTGAGGTCCTGGTGGCCATCACAAGCCCCGGCATCTGGGAGACAGTGACTGAGCACATGCGATGGCTTGGCAGGATTATCTCACAGCCAGGCTGGAGTAATTTCTTAGGTGGATTACTCCCAAAGCCACAGCAATAGGATGCCCCCCCGAGAATCCCAGACAAAGCACTCACAGGGCTGTTTCTCCATCTGTTTGCCCACCAGTAACCAAAGAACTAATTCAGAGCCACCCACTGCTCCCGGTGACCCTCAGTGCACACCTGCCCTCTGCCAGGGGGAAGGAGAGGCTTATTTTTGGAGCTGAGAAGAGCTTTGGGAGGATGGCTGCATTTCATAAGGCTCCTGAGCCCTCCAAACAGCGTTGTCAAAGGAGCAGGCAGTGAGCTGACAACTTTTGGGTCCGTCCCAGAACAGCTTGCCAGGGAAGCCTATCAGTCCAATAATCGGGTTTGATTTAAATCTTTCTCCTTCTCATCACCCTTTCTGGATTAAGTCATCTCCACCAAACAAGAGAGAGGCTGCCTTGGGAGAGGCACAGAAAAGCTTTTGTATGAGTGTTGGGGAGAAGAAGGGAAAGATAGGCAAGTCACCATCATTTTTGGGTCTTATCATCTCCATCCCAACTTTTCTGCTCCCCTCTAGTCACAAGATGACAATGATCTGGAAACCAGCAGCTTTTGGGGCCACTTACTCTGCTCTGGTCAGCTGTATGGTGAATGTATATAGTTGTTTCCCTGGGTGCTCAGGAGTCATGCTGGCTGCAGTGGGATTTGTGACACAGGAGCAAAAGGGTTTGTGAGCCCTGATGTTTTGGGATTTTATGTACTGAGGGAGGCGATTTTGCAGGGTATTTTTTTCTTGATTTCACCCTCTGTTTCTCACACTGAAAGAATGCAGCTCTTTACCTGAGGCTACAAGCTAGCACAGGCTTCCCTTGTGAGTAAGCAGCACACTGGTTTGCAACACAATGCTTTTTCTGTGTGCTGCAAGGGCACGAGTACACAGGGGAGCTGGCAGGGTAACCTAGCCCTGCTCTGTTCTTTCAGCAGTGTCCCACAGAAGAAAAAACGTCAGCTGTGGTGTCGCCTTGCTCACGGTCTCAGAGGAGCAGGAGGGTGGGTGGGAAAGGTTATCACAGCAAAGAGAAACGAGTGGCAAAAGTTATCTGGAAAAGTCAATAAACACCACCTTAGCAGCTGGTACCACTCAGAGAAAGAGTGGTATTGTGGCATCAAGGTGAAAGAAAGGGGATCTAAACTCCTGGGAGGGAAGGAGGGGGGGAAGAAGGGGAGGGTTTTTTCCCCCCAGCTCAGTGCTTGCCCTGTGAGTGTGAGAGGGAGGTCTCTCTGTGCCACGCATGTGATCTTGCAGAGTAAGAAGGATCACCGAACGGGTGACGCAGGAAAAGGAGGATTACTCTGCATGTGATGGCAGAAGGAGGATGGAGGAGCATTCCTGCAAGGGGTGTATGGACGGGGATTACTAAGGGATTTTCTTGGGGATCTAGGTATAGCAAAGAAACTCCACCCTCTACCTTACACTTGGGGTAAGTGAAGTGTCATCAGAAGCCATCATATGTATGTTAAAGTCCTGATGGATTTCTGTCACCCTTTGAAGCATTTGTTGTTTACTCTGTTGACCTAACTACTCACACACATAGGCTTCACTGACTTTTGGAGACCCAACACCATTTCTAAATCTCTAGTCATAAAGGCAAATGAGACCATTTTTGAGTAAGCCAAGTGTCTGTCTCCATCAAAACAACTTAAACAGTTTGGCCACTTCCTCCTTTGTAGTCAAAATACAGTTTCTCATCCACACCAGATTTCGTAAACAATAGGATGAGCAGCACACGGAGGCTGACACACCTCAGTGCAAGAGGCTCTGAAACCTGCTGAGTTAATGGGGAGTTGCTCCCGTTCACTTCAGTGGGAGTCCTTCAAACACACTGAACAGACCAGAAGTCTGTTGTGCTCAGGCACTTTCAGGCTACTTTGTTGCTGCTTTGTAACAAGCTGAAGAATTCACAAATTCCCATATTTCACAAAAATAAGAGAATATGGGTTTTTGGGACCACAGTCAGTACAGACACATCTCCTGTGGCAGGAGAGGATGATGTGGCAAGTTCACTATAACTGTGACTTCTTTAATAGTAGCAATATAGTTCTACAGCTGAGAGAGGAAGGCTGCAAGTGAGCCTTTGGAAGTAGCAGCCTCCGTGAACAGTCCAGCCAAAATGGTTGAGTTTTGGCTCAGTTATGGAGTTTTGACAATGAATAATTGCTGTTATTTACATAACACCCACGTACAACCCATAAATGTTTGGCTCTCTGACCCTGGCCATGACCACAGAGATCTGCAGTAGATGCTCTTTTAGGTCCTACTTGTTACACTGCTCCCTTCCAGCTGCCTCAGCCAGGCTGGTCTGGGCAAGGGGGAGAAGTGCTGCAAGTGATACCCATGGCACAAACAGGGATAGACCCAGCTCCAGGTGGGGAAGCAAAGCTGGCAAGAAGCCAGCCTGCAGAAAACACATGGGAAAAGCAAGACTGAGGGAACAAGAAGAGGACAGAGAGAAGAACCAAAGGGGTAATTGCAGGCAGGGAGTCTGAGCTGTTTGCCAGGGCAGAGGTAAGAGCAGCCTTTGTATTGTACACACAGTTTGCTATCTCTACATCCTTTCACGGAGGACACAGCACAATGCAGGCGATGACAGTTGTACTGGCAGAGCAAGAGACAGAAAATTAGCAAACACTGAAGGGGAATTACCAATGGAGGGTCAAAGACCAGGAGGGAGAGAAGAAGCAGAGAAAGCTAGGAGAAAAATTGAATAGCTGCAATTAAAATGAAAAAAAGCTTTAACAGAAGAAAAAAGAAAAAGGTACGTTCTTTATAAGGGTAAGGCTTATTTTCCCCAGTGCCTTCCCTCGTCCCCATTGCACATCTTTTCTCGCCTTCTTTGTCCTTCCTTGCACCTAGCACCCTCCTTCTCCTGACCCCAGCCTTTGCCTAAGGTCCCTCACTGTGCCCTGCTTACCATTTCCACTCTGTCTCCTCATCCAGTGACCCATTCTGTCCATGTCCATTCTGTGGTCCCAGCCCCCTCCAGTCAGCACTTTCACCCACAACAGACCTTGCTCCAGCCAGGAGCTACCTCTGCCTGCTCTGCCTTCTTGTCCAAGAGCCAGTCCATGTCCCTGCTGCTCTGCCCTTTACTCCTCAGCCCCCCTTCAGCTCCAAATTCCTCACATCTCTGAGTTTCCAGCTGTGAATAAGGGAATGTTTCCCCTGTTGCACAGAGATGCAGAAACCCAGGTCTGCTGGTACACATCTCTTCCCAAGCCATCCATGCTGCCTGTCCTCGGCCCAGCAAGCAGCAGCCAGTCACTCCCCCTTTCCCTCTGTGAGAAGCCATGGAAGAAGGGATGCAGCTCCAATCCATCCACCCCTACATCAAAGGTGGAAAAAGCCACCTCACACACTACTTTTTGCATGGACCCCAGGGCCCCTGCATCAGGCAGGGGTTCTGGCGAAGCACTTGCTCCCCTCTTCCCTCTGGGCTCCTGTGGAAGGGTCACAGCACCCCAAGGACCCTCCTCCCCCTCGTGCAGCAGCACAGGGCACGCCGGGACAGGCAGGATGCTCTACCACGTCAGGAGGTGAAGTGCTGGCAGGACAGATGACAGCAGGATTATCCCTCTGGCCTGCCAGCAAGGGTGAAACTGGACAGCTGGGAAGCAAGTGAACCCTGACTGGCCACCGCTGCAGCGGGCAAGCGTGCTTATTTCTAAAACTAAGCAGACAGGAAAAGTACTGTCACCATGTCTCTTGCAGATGAGGTGCCACCCAGGCCCAAGCTGTGTTTTGGGTCCCTGTGCATGTCAGTTTACTGTTTCACAATGTTATCCACCTGAGACTGAGCAGATGAGGATTTACTTTCCTTTTACTCCTGCTTCACTCCCTCTCACAGAGCAATTGCCCTCCATCACTGCCCGTGTGAGAGAGAAGGTCAGATCCTCCGTCAGTGGCTGGATGCCACTTCCCTGGAGCTGCCACTCATAGCTGTGGCAGCTGGATGGGAATCAGGAGAAGGGTTTCAAAAAGCAGCCAGGAGAGAAACGTGGCATTTTTCTGTCTTTATTGCTCAGGAGGTAAGCCAGGAGCAGGTCCACAGCACAGTGTGGTGGGACCCGGGCAGCAGGACCTGAGCTCTCCAGGGGTGCTTGGCAATGAGCTCTGTTGCCGTGGCTCTGCTGTGGCTCATACCCACATGAGCTGGTTTAACACCAGCCTGTGTATTATGTATTAGTGCTTCAGTAATAGCACAAACAACCAGGCTGACCCTGCTAAGGCAAAGCAACTTTCGTTTGCAGCCGCGGATAAAATACCTGCCTTATCCAATTTGCAGGAGCACCTGCGTCCCTATGGCTTTCCTTCACTCCTGCCAGCGAGCTAGGAGCAAAGTAAAGTCTCTTTAGGTGCTGGTGCCATGAACAGCAAAGAGATACGAGGAGAGGGAAGCCTAAACCCCCACTGGCCTCTCTTTGTTTACCCTTAAACAAAACTCCTGCCCTTCAGGCTGTAAGCGGACTCTTATGTCCACGGACCAAAACCCACAAGCCCTGATCAAACAAATCTCAGGTGGCAGCTACAATAACACTTCTGTGTGAGGATGTGCTCCAGCGTTTGACCAACAGCGTTAGATAAACAGGTAAATCTGTTAACAGAGAGAAGTGCAGGTAATTTGTTGTGGGGATTTGGGATTGCAGCCGCAGCGCCTTGAATAGAGTCTCTGAGCCATCCCTGCTTAACTGGAAGCGTAGCTGGGTTTTGTCGAGGCAGGTAGCTTCTCTGATGTCTGCTAATGGAATAAATTCATTTGTTTAGACTGCATTTTTGGTCTCCCTGACTGTTGGGAATAAGGACTAGGCCGGACCCGGCCATAAGCAGCTATTTCTCCCAGTAGCTCGTCCAGGGACTAGAGTTGTTGCAGCCTGCCAGCATACTCTGGCTGCTGGGCATGTGTTTCCCATCGATCACACTTAGCCAGAACTCGGTCTGACCCCTTATCTTGATCCTAGAGCCTGGGGTTGACCACACAACTCTGGGAAAACCAAGGAGTGCAACCTGTTTGCAGGTCTTTGCTCCAGCTGCCCAAGCATAAGCACCGGCCCCTTCAACAGGGCACTCCTGTCTTTATTAAAGGGAGAAAGCCAGCAGGAAAACGGCAGCTGCTGGTTCACTGCTCCGTGCTGCGTCCTGCAGAGGTGTGTCCCGTGCTGTCACAAGCACTTCTGATGAAAAATTGAAGTGGCAACTGAAGCTGAAGTGATGAAGTGAAAACACCTGCCTGCCGAGAAATGTTAAAGAACCCAGGTTTACCTGCGAGGCATTTGGAGACGGGGTCATTTATTTTCCTGGCTGCCTGCCAGCTTGTCCTTCCTCTTGTGAGATCCCTGACTTTGAGGTGCTTGGTGCCCTCTGGCCCTGCAGCTCTCCTGCCTCCAGATGGCCCAAGGAAAAATAAAAATTAAAAATTGGGAGGTTTCAGAAAGTTGCTTCCTCTGGTCTGAGAGGAGCTGAGAAAAGCCAGCTGCAGAGGCAGGAGAGGAACCCTTCCCTTCAGCTCTCTTGCTTCCTTTAGCTACTGTGTTGAGTGATGTTATTAGACTTGTTGCTCCCAAAAGCATCGCTTTTAGGATCGGCTCCAGAATGGCTGCGAAATAAAGGCAGCTTACGATCCAGGCATAATTCCTAAGGTTTCTAACCCCATCAGAGCGGTTGAATAACGAGAGCAAGAGGCAGAAACCGTCTGGAACAAAACCTTCAGCCGCCGGCACGCAGTGTTTTAATACTCCCCTGTGACCTGAAAGCCTGGCCAGAGCTACTTCACCTACCAAAGCCCAGACATCCTTAAAGGGTGGGAAAGCTGTGCCTTCCTAGTGCAGCTAGGGAAGAGATTTTAGGAGAGGTTAAGACCCAGTCCTCAGCAAGGTTTCCAATCCAAGGGCTTCATGGGATGTTCTCTTTACCTTCTGCCAGGGAATATGCACAAAAACGCAGAGAAACCTCCTGTTCGCCAGATACTGTCCAGGAAAATTGGAAAGGCTCACTCTAAACTGTGTCCAGGGGAAAACCATGCTAACAACCACTCAACAAGGCTGAATGTCCTTGGCAGCTATTAATTATTATCAGCCCTTTACTCCAGCAAAGTGTGTGAGAGGCTTTCAGATGCAGCATTCCGCAATCCCCGCACAAGCTGTTATTGATTTGGCACATAAAGAGAGGGTGATAAGTTTGTGTTCAGAGTGGGCTGGAAGGACGTGAATAAAACCCTACAGCCAGGAAAGTATGGGCCTTGCTTTGAAGGACATGTTACTTTTTGCTTGTTCAGTTTAACCATTCCTTACCTTCAAGGTCTCTTTCCTACATTTGGGAGATGATTGATGGATGAAGAGGAAGCTTAGTTTTGACGTATTTCACTGAGGAAACTAGAATTAGTGGTTACTGAATGCTGGCAAAGCATTTATGGATTTAGACTCGCTCCTTTCATAACCATTTTCTGAGAGCTCTTGACAAAGTTTGTCCCCGTGCATTTTTCCTTTGGTTCCCAGGATCCTTAGTGGTGGGACAGAAACACACTGCAGCTCCACAGAAATGCATGGATCTTACTAGCTCATATCCTGAAGATCTTTAGCACTATGGTATGTCTCTCAGTTTCCCTGCCTGGCAGAAAATTGAGCCACCCCCATTCACACAATACCCCAAAACCAACCTTGTGATTTGCCTTTAATTTGCAGTTTGCTTCCTGCCCTCTCCTGCTCCTTTCCCTCCTCCTTTTGTGTTCCTCATTCAGGCTGTAATCAGAGGTGGGTTAACATAATGCAACTGTGAATCAAGTAACTGCCACCATCTGTGATGAATCAGAAGATGCAGCAGGCAGGAATGGCTCAAAGGGAGGTGATTTTCCTCTTTAGAGATTTTGAGCCTGAGGGATTCACACACCCTCCTTCAGGCAGTCAACTGGAGTGCCTGTACATTTGGGGGAGGGGGGCAAACTCCCTGAATAGCTGATGGACAGAAGCAGATAGCTCCAGCTTGGGTTCAAAGCTGCTTCACAATATAGTAAAGACTGCAAGATATGAAATCAGCTCATCTTCCTCCTCCTCCCTGGAACCAGCCCAGTCTATCACATGTACATCACACAAAGAAAATATCTGTGCTAACAAACTGATTAGTCCCAGGGGATATCCCTAAGCACTGGCTGCTGCTGGTACATCCCTGCTGCTGCTACATCCACACCATCAGGGTGCTGTTTTTGGTCTGGATCCACTGGGATTCTCCCCAGAAATTCTCCCACGTGATTTGGGAGTTGGTGGGAGTCAGGGGGTGTTTCCATCAGGCGTTTTGCAGAGGCCATGCCAAGCTGCAAGGGTGAACCAGCCTGGCTGTGGCTGCTCCCTGGCTGCTGCCTGGGGAAGGGTCTGTGGGAAGTTTAACGTCCAAGCACAGACACAGCCTATTTCTCCGGGGTTTCTTCTTCTGCTGTGCCAGAATAGCCCTGCACAAGCCCAGCAGATGGCACTCCACCATGGTGTTACACTGAAAAGCCCCTCAATAAATAACCTGGCCCCTGGGGGTGCAGGGTGGTGGGCCAGGCGGCTGCTGCTGTCATGGGAAAGCCATGCCAAGTCTGGGCACGAATATGAGGAGTTTGAATGAAATTACTTCATTCACGTATGTATGCAAGTAAATATGCATGCATACCTACCTACCTACGTCTCTGTCTGTATATCTGACAGGGGCAGACCTGCCAGCTATTGCTAGAACACCTTCAGGGCACGAAGGGGCAGAGGGTGCTCAGCACTCAGCAAGGTCTGAGGGAGGCTGTGTGTTTGCAATTTGGTAACACTCACTGGCTCCACACGAATCAAGGCTTTGTCAAACCAGGCCTTGTGCACAGCCACCACGAGGGACTGGCCCAGATTTTGGTCTGCACTGACACGGGAGGACAGCACAGCCCTTTGCAACCTGGGGCTGCCACCCAGCTCAGCCTGCCATGCCAGCTCCATCTCAGCACCCGCTGCTTTAGCTGCAGAGCCATCCCTCTCTTTTTCTTTTCCCATCTTCATGAATCAGTGCTCCTTCAGCCAAAAAATATGGCTCAGCACATCTCCTCGTCAAAGTTTGAGTCAATAAGTTAAATTCTTCGTCTGCTAGTCTTCCAGAGATTGGCTTTGCAGAGCATGACAGGCTCAGCTTTATGATCACCAGAAAATGTTAAAAAACAAAGGTGGGCCTGCCAAATTCGTTCCAGTGAACAGTAAGTCTTGGCTGCATGAGTTTAGTCATCTTTCTCTGAGCTAATTCCCTCAGATAGCTCCCTCTTTTTATCTTTTCTGCCGGTTTTTCACCCAGCTCCACGCAGTGACAGATGCTTGCAAGGACAAAGTTGTAGCCTCCTCCGGTGCCAGATGAAGCTCAGCTGTTCCCACCTCCTGCGGATGGTCGGGCTCCTTGGTGAGCTGGGGTATCACTTCTTTTTTTTTTTTGCCGTAAGAAAACTGGCAGTTTTTGGCTTGGAAAGAGGAAAGTTTCTGCTTGGCAGCAAACTGCTGCTCCCAGAGTCAGTGTCTGCACACAGGCTCCTCGCCTGAAACCGGAGTGGGCTCAGGGCAGATAATGTGGCATTACAGGACCGCTGAGCCAACAACCACAGCTTCCTACCAAGCATTTTAGCTTTCCCTAAGTGGCTTTGGGTTTCGTCTGTCTCCTTTCTCCCTCTGACATTTCAAAAATGTTCAGACGGCTGGAAATTTGTCCTGCAGTTTTGAAACAGTTGCCTCCACGATTCCAGTTCCTCTCCTAAGGACACAAGATGACACTTCCCTGGAGATATTCAAGGCAGGGTTTGAGCAGCCTGGTCTAGTGAAAGGTGGCCCTGCCAAAGGCAGGGGGGTTGGAACTGGGTGATCTTTAAGGTCCTTTACAACCCAAACCATTCTATCATGCTATGACCAGAAATAGGTAATTTTGTTGCATGTAAGTAGGTGTGTATTTTTCACTTTTAAATGCAGTTTTGAGTTGTTATAAACACAAAAGGGCAATTATTGGGCTATTGGTATCTTTTTCCTTCTGGGGTAAGTGACACTGCTTAGCACTGGTGTGCCTAAGATGGTAACAGAGCTTGAGCCTTGAGCCTATGTCAGAGGAGAAATACTGACACCAGCAGAAGCAGCCTTTGGGTTATTTAATACAGAGTTTATGAGTCCACTGTTGCTGCTGTTTTGCTCCAGGTCTGGGCACCAAACTCTTGCAGGTTGGTACACTGGGAAGCTGGGAAGCAGAACCTCCCCAGAAGGATTCACAGCACATCCCACATCAGCATCGCTGTAGCTGTGAGTTTGTCGTCTCCTCTGCAAGTGTCTCCTCAGGGGATGTTTCTGCTGACAGGGCTGTGCAAGTGAGGTAAGTTTCCCCAGTCAGAGCAATACCCTGAGCTGGGCAGTGCTTGCCCTGATTTCTGCTAAGCTGCCCTTTTATTCCTCTCTCAGACTGAGGAGCACTGAGCAAACAGGATTTGCCATCTCCAGTCAGAGGCAGCAAAACTGTTTCCTGCACAGCCTGAACTGGCAGCTGCAGGTGCCTAATCTTGGAGGGGAAAGGGCAGCAGGGAAGAAGACAGACAGAGGGATAGAGGAAACCCCACCACATAGTCTGAATGTATTTCTTCTTTCCTGGAAGACCTGCCAAAAGCACTGGGATCTCTCCTTTTCTCTCTGAGAGTTGGTGGCTCATGCCTGTCAGTTCATAAGGATTATGGGTAGCTCTGAGAGCACCTCAGGAGGTGAAATCTCTTCCTTGCCCTCTCTCCAGCTCTGGTCTGCCATGCTGGAGCTGGTACATGCCATATAAGGCCAGTTCCCATCAGTCCCAGCCAGCAGAGTTCATCTCTCCTCCCCATAACAGGCAGAGTTTGGCCTCTGGCTGCTTCCTTGGCTCTTTCCATCACGGTCCTCGTTTCATCTACACCTCAGCTTCACCAGAAGTGAACAGTTTGAACCAAAATTGCCCACACTGATTATCCCTTTTGGGTTTTCAGTCAAAACATTTCTGGTGTTTCCACTGGGAACATCCCGTTGCTCTGGGAAGGGAAAGGCAGAGAAACCGAGGGGCTAGAGAAGAGGACTGGGCATGGAGGGAGACTGGTTTGCAAGGGGAAGGGAAGCAGACACAGGTGTTATGGTCTTGACTGTGCATTTTGTTTCAGTACCTGCTAGGATTGTGCAAAAGTGGAGAGAGGTGGTGCAGGACAACCAGAGAAGCTCCAGCCCCAGCCCACCTTCCTTGAGCAGACGCTTCACTGCCGCAATCCTGGAGGCAGACTCATGAGAGCTGGGGCAGGAGAAGAGCTGCTGAGCTGCTCAGCAGCCAGCAGGATGGCCTGTTGCCTTCCCTCCTTGGCAGCTGTGTGTGGTGGGGCGACCCCAAACATGATGGAAGGCTGGGATGCGGCTCCTTCCAAGCAACCCTGGGTGGCACATAGCTACACTTAATTACGTGGGGCTTGCAGAGTAGAGTACAGAATCTGAGGTATTTTCTCCTCCCTGGGCTTGTTCCATCCTGGATTCACATGTACACAGCGCTGACCTCAGGGCTTAGATCAGTGAAGGCAGTAGCAAGTGTGCAGTTCTCCTTCCATGGGGTAAAGGAAAGGCATGGTTCATGCACAGCTCAGATGATGGCTTTTCCAGGCTTCTTCTCCTGCTGGGTCTGTACTGCTGGCTAGAATCTCACAGGACATCTGCCTGCGATGGGAGAGAGAAAGTAACCATTCTTATGCATGTGGTACCCTTGAAAGTTGCCTCAGCAAATAAATGAGCTCAGAGAAAAGACCCTCATTGCTGGGGCAAAGCTGCAAATCAGGTCAGTCTGGAGCAAGAACAAATACTCATCTGGTGGGTGCAGCTTTCCTCGTGACACAACTCTTCTGTGTGTATACAAAGCCTTTCATCTGCAAGACTGTAATTTTGGTGTCTTTCATTGGAAGTTACATTTCTGCTTTAAGTTAAAAGGAAGAGCCACTGTTCTTGGTTCAGACAATGGCAGAAGACTTGAACTGTGTGTCTATGGGTTGTTTTTTTCCTTACAGTGTGAAGGAAAAGGGCCTTGTTCTGCAAGAGTCATCCAACTGACCCGAAGTGGCCAAAGTGTGAGTGGAAGTAGAAAAGGAAAAGAGGAAAAGAAATTGTATGTATACTAGCTTTTTGTTCTTGCCATTTCCACCAGCTGACTTCCAAAGGTAATGCAAAGGCTGCACTTCCATCCCAGGCTGTGATGCCAGTGCTAGGCATTGCTATGATAAGCAGTTCCCAATTTAACTGAGAGAGAGGACACAATAGTGCAGAGACAAAGCGACAAAATGTGCAGCTTTTACTTAAGTGTTTCATTCCTGCAATTCCTCTTGCCAGATTGCTTTCTTCTTCTTTCCAAGGCCCCTCTTTTAAATTTCACCTTGGAGCCGGAGGGCTGGCTCAGCCCAGCTGCCCAGAGCTGCTGTATGCTCACACAAACCACAGCCAGACGAGCCCAGCCTGGCTTTGAAACGCATTTTTTCCTAAAACTCTGCCATTTCCAAGTCTCCTCCGCCAATATCAGCCCTTGCTGGGTGCCCACGAGAAGCTTTGTCTCTCCAGACCCGCCGGGCTCGAGCTGGCAGTGAAGGCTCCAGAGGCAGGTGTCCCGATTTCCAGGCGGGCAGGGAGCAGCCCGGCTGTGGAAAGCGATAAGCCCTTTGGTCAGCACAGCCTTTATCTCCCCGGCAGTGGCAGCAGCAGGCAAGAACAGCGTGTCCTTGACCCAGGCGGGTGCTGGGCACGCCAGGCTGCTGCCAGCTGAGCCAGGGAAACGCTATCCCCAACCCCAAGCCCTACGGGAGCAGCAGGAGTGCTCCTCTGGGGAGCAAAGCAGCTCCAGCCCCCAACCAGCAGCCACTCACTCTGTCTAGTTCAATCTTTGGGGTGATGCCACCTCACATCCCTAACTCCTGGATGTCCCAAAGGGGAAATGGCTCCCAAATACAGGATAGGATGGACAGCCTGGCACTAAGCAGCAGTTCTGGGTTGCTGGAGGGAAATTGAGGGAGGCACTGTGTGTGGCTTTTCATTTTCTTCTCATCTTCCCCCCGCCTTGTCCGTTTTCTAGAAAAAATAAAAGCACTTTTTGTTGAGTTACCATCTGGAGGTCAGGCCGTTGTGAACAATAAAGCTCAGGTTGTAATTATATTTATTCTGGGTAGGTTTCTGCTTGCAACTCACTTTAATGCCTTGGGCCTCCCTGGTACGTTCAGCTAAAGGAGCAGAGTTAATTGGAGGCGTCTGGCTCAAGCACTAAAGGTTACTTGAAACCTGCAATTTCGGACAGATTAAAGAAATCTGTGAAAGCACTCAAACGAACCACAGATCCTGAAGCACACCCATAGTACAACTTCTATTAGCTTGCAGCAGACCACAGACATGGAAAAATGCTTTCAATGAATATTGGTTGAGGAAAAAGCTGGGCATTTGTGATTTACAAAGTACCCGTGGCAATGAGTTGAACTGTCAGCCATGACACAGCCTTGCCTTCCTTACTGAAGCAACTGGGCCTATATTTACAACATCTATGGAGAGATTTGGCAGGGTAAGGAATCATCTTTAACATCTTTAGGAGAATCTTGGCCAAAAACCCACCCTCCCCTCAGTACCAAAGTTTAGCATGGGAAGGGCTTTCCCTGAGCAGCAGAGGCACAGCAAATGTCTCCCTCCATTCTGGCATGAGGCTGTGAAGATGACAGGCATCTGTGAGGGGGTGAGGGGGAAGGGGTGTACAGGCAGCTTGCTTAAAACCAGTTGTCATATCGGAGGGAACAGCTGGCAAGTCGGTGTGTGATTAAGCTTGACCCAACAGTTGGTCCTGACCCCATGTGGGAACAATGTCCTTTCAGGGAGGAGAAGCCTGCCCAGGCTTTGTGGGCTAACAGGCTCAGAAGATACCATCTTCCTTTTGTCCCACATCTCTCTGAGTTTTGTGTACGCTGCTTTTTGTGGTTGGGGGTTAAAGAACAAAAGGAAGCATTTCAAACACAGAGTTTATTCAACGTGTCCATCCCACGTTCTTGGGATGCTGAGTTGACCAGCCTGTGCTGAGGTCAAGAAGTGAAGTTAGTTTTGCTTGTGCATTGGAATTTATCAGTAGAATAAGGAAAAATATCCTGGCAATGAAAGGCCCATCTCAGTTCCATTGCTGAAAAGGCTTTTCCTGGGACAGATTCTGCTTCCAGAGCCTGAACAGAAAGAACCGGCTCAGAAGAGGAGTCAGGGGAGACCAGAGGTTCCTTTTAACATCTTTCCAGTAAATACTGTGTGCTCAGACACACTGTGTGAGACACAGAAAAAATTCAGTGTGTCACCCACAAATCTGCGATTTCCTTTTTTGCTAGTTCTGATCAGAATTTTTCTGAAATGGTGAAGAAAGTCTCCTTTTATTCTGACACTTTTGTCTATTGCCCTTTAGGAAATTTCAGTCAGCTGTGCCATTTTGCCTTTTATCCCACAACTCTGCTGCTTTGACATTCAGGTTATGGACCAGGAACACACACTGGCACCAGTGACAGTCATTGTTTTCCTTACAATGCTTGGGTCACCAACCAGTGGGAGAAAATTGGCATTCAGTTCATGAGAAGTGTTGCAAAATCCCAAATGCTGCAAAGCAAATGCCCCATCTCTCTTCTGGGTTCTTGTGTCTCAGGGTCTGTCTGGTACTGTAAGAATCTTGCTGGGACTCACCAAGCTACCTAAATTTAATTTACTTTTTTTTATATGAATGCTGGCTTTGTCTGGATATTCTGTGGTGACAGTGTCAACATTAAGCTGAAAAGTACTGGAGGAGAAGAGGGCATGGGGGGGAGTGGGCAATAAAGAAGAAAAGAGAATGGAGGGGAGCTGTGAGCAAAGGAAAAGGCAGAAGTAGGTGATTAAAAAGAGATGCCAATGACAGCAGCAGAAGTGTGGGAGAGGCAAGTGCAACTCAACAGCCCCAGCCCACAGAGGGAAGAAAAATAACTTCTCCTTAACCCCAGCACTGGGGTGATTGGGGTGTGCATTTATACCATAGATGGCTAAATAATTAAGCCCAGTAGCATATACTGTCCTTATTATTAACAAAGGCTTGAAATCCTCTGCTCTAAGACCATGAAGCCCTTTGAGACCATCCAGCCAAAACCCCACTTATTTCTGCTGTATTAATAGAAGCAGCTCAGGAAGCCCTCATCTCAGCACAGTTTCAACACTTTATACAGCAGGAGGTCTTAATGGGATCTCTTCCATCCAGGGGGCCATTAACTTCCCTCCCTGTCTCTCTATTTCCCCTTTCTAATAAAATACTAGTCTAAACACACACTGGGGGGTTAAGAGGAGTGCTTTCTGCACTGGATGTGTGTGAAGTAGCTCTGACTTGTTTTAGACTTTAGCTTTAAATGGTTGCACCCACGTAGAAAAAAAAAAGGAAAAAAAACCCAAGCAAAACCCTTCTAGGTAAGTCTGAGTGAACCAGGTGCTGGTTTTCTTGCTGCTTCATCTCCACTTCTGTTTTCCTGACCCCTCTGTCACTTACTCTCAGCCTGCTGTCTCTTGTCAGGGACACTTGGTACCTGTTGACAGTTTCCATCACACCCTCTTGCTGGGTCTGAGCTGCAGCTGGGTATGGCTCTGGGGTGTGTGAGAAGCATTTCAGGCGGCCTCAGTTGGAGGACATTGTTCCTTATGCCATTGTTGGCAGATGGGAAACATCTGTGCCCATAATACATTAAAAAAATTGTTCCTTAGCACCCCTGCATGGGACAGGGTGGCTGGAGACTTGAGCCAGGCTGAAGACACCAGCATCTTTTTGGGTTTGAAAAAGCAAAGAAATTTTGACTGAAAGCAACACCGGTTTGATTTGGTATCACTTTGTGCCCAGTTGGCACAGGGGGCTGGCCAGGACTACAGATGGGACAGGTCCCATCAGAGACTAAAGTTTGTGAAGCTCTAAGAGATGCTTTTCCAAATGGATCTATAGTTGTGCAAAACATGAATACTTGGTAAAAAGATTTCTATTTGTGTGTTTTGTTTGGTTGGTTTGTTGGTTTTTTTTTATTCCTTGGCCTGCATGTTGACTGTCCTCTTATTCCAGCTGTCCTGTCTGGTCATTTACAAACTAACCCGGCACAGTGACCTTTCGGACTTTCTTCTTTTCTGACCCAGAAAGAACAGACAGGTTTCTGCACAGCATACCTGAGCAGCTCACAGGTTCTGCTCAGGGGACCTCATTTGCTTGACAAAACTTGCTGTTGGTCATGTTTTAAGGTAACCTGAGGGTCGCAAGGACGCCCTGTTCTCATGGTCCCCAACATAAAACTGTGCTAGAAGATGCAAAATTTGAAGAGCAAAAAAAGGCTCTCTACTTTTCCTGCTCCCATTTCCCTCAAACCATTTAGAGCCAGAGTTTGGGGAAAAGACTGAAGACAGTTTCCAAACTGGAGCTCTTGGAAACAGCTTGTTTCCACATACGCTCCAGTCTGTGGGAACAGTGAACTGCATCACGTCCCACTTCATCTGCCGTGTTTCATTATGCTGCTGGACTGATCTGCTCAGTATCTCTCTCTCTCCCTCTCCTGCAGCTGCGGAGGGAGAAGATGATAAATTAGACGTATTAAAGCAAATACTTCACGTCCCCTCAGGTCTTTGCCATTCCAGCTGTCTGAAGTCACGGTTTCTTGCCTGGCCAGAGAGCTGCGACAGATGAGGAGGAGTCCCCCAGTAACTGCGGTTGGTGTCAGCGGGGACTTCGAGGGGACAGTCTGGTTCTGGGAAGCGAAGGTTGCTTCAGGCAGAACCTCACTGACCTCTTTCCTTTGTCTCTGCTCCGTTCCTCCTAATTTGTATTTTCGTGGGCAAACCGAGCAGTGCAAAGCTCCCTCGTTGCTGTCACACACTTGGGCCACCCCAGGGAGTCACGATGCAGATTTTCCATTAGCGTCAAACGTACACGGATTTATGAACTCCCGTAACCTGGAGCTGATGAGAGCAGATTAGGGAGCAACTGTTTTTAGATAACTTGCATACCTAAGAAATCAGCTAATATAAAGCTGCCTGCTGAGAAGGTCACTTATTTCCCAAAGAGCGTGAGAGAATATTATGGTGACCCCTCCTTGTTATATTGTCACTTTATTATATAGATGTAGGTACACTTTGGGAGTTGGGTGTTCATTTCTCTCTCCCTCACACTGGTGCTTTATGCAGTGCCTCCTGTACAAGGCCTCCTCATTGGGTACAGGACCTTTGGGCTGTTTCTTTGTTACAAGAAGACACACCTGTCTAGTTTTAACATAAATAGCTCTGTCAGGGTTCACAAGGCTCAGCACAGGCCATGTAAGTTTGGCCATCTCCTCCAGGTGGATTCAGGCTGCAGGTACCCTCTGTAAATCTCATTGCTACAGGTCACCAAGGTAAAGAATCTGTACCCTGCAGCTGCAACTTGGCCCTGTTGGAAAGACCTGACCACACCAAGTGAGAGCCACCAGAGAAAAACTCTGCACTTCCCCAGTATCCATCAACAGCAAGTCTCTGGTCTTATTCAAAGTGCTGTGCCCTCCTACAACACCCCTGCTAGACAGATTTGATCCATGGTAAACTGTGTGTCCCAGTGTGTCCCCTAAATCCTGGGCCTTTAATACAGGATCATTACTCTGTCCATAGCAATGAAGTTGTGGTTTTGGTTTTGAAGAAAATCTTCATTTAAATCTGTGTGTTCCTTCCAGGATTGTGTTTGTGATTAAACTCAGATTACGAGCACAGGGAGACACTTAATCTGGCACTGGAGCTCAGCCTTTACATAGAGGAACGACAGGGAACATCCCACAGTGAAATGAGATGGAAATTCTCAAGTTTGGAAATATCCAAACTAACACAATTCTCAACCTTTACCATATCACCCCTTCCTCTCCTTTTAGGTCTTCTTTGTAACACCTCATTTTTGGATTAAGGTCAAATGCTCCATTTGTTCTTGGAGAAGGGAAAGCTCAAAAGCTCCCTGACACTCACTACATTACACCGATGGAAGTGGCAAGAGATTTCCTTGGACTGGGTGCTTTACCTGACAAATGGTTTGTAATTAGAGATGCTTTTCTCCCATGAGATGGAGGATGTGATGTGGGCTAGAGGAGGAGAGGAGAGGAGGGAGAATAAAGGTTGACTTCCCTAGTGGCAATACACAGACTGAGAGTGCACCCTGCTCCTGTCTTCTCTTTTGCTCAAGAGGTGAATGACTCCACTGTGGGAAACCAGGATTATTCACCCAACCCTCTCTGCCACAAGAAAAACATGTGGGACTTCAGGGAAAAGCAGGATGCATTTTTCCTCAGCTTCAACACTCCCCTGCCTTTGCCCAAGCAGATGGGAGCCACTCACAGATCTGGGCTCCCACACAGCTGCTCATTGCCAAGGTCAGCACCGCTCAGGCTGAGAGCAAATCTTACCAAGAGATCCACAACGGCCTTGTCCAGCTCAGATGTCCCTGCATACTTTAAATTTCTCAGTCAGGCTGATAGCCCCTGCTCAAATATTTTCTTTGGGAGCAGACATTCAAGTAAAACCACTGATGGCAGCACCAAGAATTCAGAACATTTGGAGACCTGTTGGGTGGACCAACCCAAAATGTTGATGCAGCTCACCATGCCCTCCAGCAGAATTGAGGTGGATTGGGTGAACAGAGCTTGAAAAATGTACATTTCACTCCACTTTCTTGCAAGGAGTGTCTAGTTTAGACACAGATGTGCAAACTGTAGGTGTCCACAGGTCAGACGTAAATCCCAGTATCCCCCACGCCTAACTCAGGAAGATGACACAACTTCCTTCTTGGGAAACTGAAGAAACAAAGACACTCGGGTGTATTTCTCAATCCTAACAACTCTTTGGTGGCACCTAAAGACCATCAGCTACAAATGCCTTTTCTACCCAACAGAGGGAGCAGAAAGCAGGCTGGAACACCGCCCCAGGGTGGGGTTTGTTCTTCTCTGCTGTGTATCTGAGAATGGTCAAAAGTAACCTGGGGATGGAAACTGAGGTAGGGGGTTCCTGCCACCCGGTGCAGCGTGGCCCAACCACCACAGCTGTCCTCACTGACCCCAGTCTAAAGCAGACACTCCCATTTGACTGAGGCCAAGTGAAAGGATGAAGGCAGAGGGAAGCCTGTCTCCCTTGGAGCAGAAGGAACAGGGCAGATCCATGATGATTCCCCAGCAGATGGCTTGTCCACGGAAACCAGTGCTGGCTCAGTGAGCTGTGCTCTGCACGCCGCCCAGAGGGGAGCAGCAGCAAGATAAAGATTTCAAAACTTAGCACTTCAGGTCAGGATCTGAGCTGCTTAAAAACCAAGCAGTGACCAGGAGGTCTGATACGGGCAGAAAGAAGAGTTTAAAGTCCTGGTTGTCTTCATATTCTCTGCTTGTTCCATTTTACTCCATTTTGGAGGGAGCAGAGGCAGGAAGAATAGGAAGTGCCGTGATGTAGCTTGTTTAGCACCTGAAAGTTCCTCCAGACTGCAACCAAGCAATGTCTCTGATGCACAACATGCCCGTTGTGTTTTGCAAGAACACCCTGGTGCTTTCAGATCCGCTGGTGGGGCTGTGCTTATTGACAGTTCTGCGTGGTCACATCTGCTGGGATTAATCTGGTCACTACAGTCACCTTTGGCATCCACAAAGTAGCAATCCTCTGCTGTCAGAGGTCTCTCTTCCAGCCTCCCTCTTGCTGGTGGTCTGTCTCCTTCTGCTCCTGCCTTGCCTCATACCTTGTTTTTCATGCCTGGGAGTGAAGCACCTGCCTCTGCAGACCACTGTGAAGACCACGTTCATCTTGCTTGTTACCTCTGGTGTGGCAAGGATGGCTTGTGCCTTCCTGCAGCTCCCACTCCAGGTGCAGCAGTGTCCATCAGAAGAGGTGCTGGTGTGTCCTGGCTGGTGGCTCTGCGCCCCCCGGCCAGCTCCAAGAGCCTGGTAAGTGTGGCATCTACACATCCAGACACTCTGGTCCTTTCTGGGGGTCAGTATCCTGCTGAGGTGAAGATTGTAATTCCCACCATACTAGGGAAGCAGCATGGTTCAGTGGGGTGAGATGGGGCTGGGAAGCAGGAGATGTCAGTGTTCCTCTCCTCCAGATAGCTGGGGGATGCCAAGCCCTCTTGTCCCTCCAGCAGCCCTGGCTCTTCTCAGCACCTGCAATTCATGCTAAGGGACAGCTGAGCTGGAAGGAAGAGGTCAAAATTCTGTTCACATTAATCTGGTTTTCCCTCCTCGGTCTGGGCCTCTTTTCTGAACCCTAAAGCAGGAAAATGCAATTGAGATTGTGGCTTGAAAAACTCAGCTGGATAAACTATTAGTCCTTTCCTGGTGTAGTTAAAGACACTGCAATCCTATTCTCGATAAATAGCGGTTGGGTTTTTTGGGGGGGGTTGTTTGGTTGCTTTGGGGTTTTTTTTAGGTTTGTAGGTTTTTGCTGTTTAACTTGGCCTTTGTGTGCGTGAAATGTAGGGGAATGGATTACAGATGTGTGCAAAGATCTGTAAATAGCTGTTTCTTGCTTACAGCTGCGAGTGTATACTGTTTATCATGCTAAATGCATTCATTATTTCCTCCAGAATCAGCAACTGTCAAATATTTTAAAACAGATTATTTTTAAAAGTGAGGAAAAAAAAATTCAAACAAGGTAGCAGTTGGTGTTTTCTTTTTAAGATTTATGACTAAATAGTTGGGCATAAGCCAGGGCCTGTGGAGAGTCTTCCACCCTTTAAAAATAATCTCCCTGATTAAAATAATAATGGAAAGAAGCTACTTTTAAGAGCGTGCTTTTCTACCATTTTACACTATCATAACCTTTTCACCTTACCTACACCCCCTGTGTAATGAATACAAGGAAATTCCTAGGAAATTGTTGTCACTCAGAAAAAATATTAATAAACCACCAAACAAGAGGGGTTACTGCTGGAAAGAGAAAATATTCTCCTTCCAGGAAAAAATAGAGTTAAATAGAGTGATTCTCCTTTAAGGAAAAGAAAAATGCATGATATTTTAGGGCAGTTCCTAGTAATGAATGCATGTATTTGACTTCAGTAATTTGTTTTAATCTTTGACCATTTCTGTAAGATATTAATGACAGGAGTTTGGACTCACTTGTCCCACTATGTCATGCCTGCTTACTCACTGTAGAAGAAAAACAATTTTAAAATGACTTGAAATTAAATCTAATTTTTAAATGACAGTGTAAAAAACGACTTGCTATAATGTGCCCTTCAACGTGGTATGAATGTTTTCCAAATATTCTGCATGTGCTACCTCCTACTGGGTCCACATTTTTAAGAAGTACAGAGTGTTTGTAGAGCCTGGCATCACATCCCACCGAGGACTGTGCTGCACCTCTTCTGCTTGTGTTTAAGGGAGGACCTTCCTCCCGGAGCCCATCCATGGGCTGTCACATCCCCAGGAAACAAGTAGCTCAGGGCTCTTGTGCAGCCCCTCCTGGATTCCATCTTCTGGCCACAGCCCAGTGCCAGGGTGACAGGTCTTGCTTAGCCCTTGTTTAAACAGCTTCAGCTCCCTTATCTGATGGGGACTTCAACCAAGTCAGTTGGAGCTCTGCTCATTTTTTGGGACGGGGCCCCGCGGTTTCCCAACAAATTCTGCTGGTGGTGTTTTGGCGCTGAAGATGTGCGTTAATTACCCTTCACTGCCTGGAATTTTGGCTCCCTCATCTCGCCCATCTGGGCAGGATTACAATTGCTAACAAACTCGTAAAGATCCAAATCACACTTATCAAGCTCATGCAACCCTCTGTGAAAATACCACGAGTCTGCAGCATCCCTTGCATCAGGTTTGAACTGGGCTGAGCTGACAGAGCCCTGCGAAGAGCCTGCCAGCTTTATCCCTATCCAGCCAAGCCCGGTGACCCCTTATTTGCACAAGCCTTATCAAGTCTACCTCAACTGCATGCAAATAGTTCCACTCATCTGGCCTGATCATTTTCTATCTGCCACGTGGAGCATGAAAAACATCTTGGCCTCGCGTACCTTTTCGTAAGGAAAGTACCGCGTGGAGCAGATAAAGCAGAGCATGTCATGGAGCCTTGGCAAACGTCTGGAGCCATCACTGCCTCTGCTAGGCTGGAGAGTGTCCAGAGTCAGGAAGGGTGCCTAAGGACTGCACCCAAATTGAAGGATCTGAGCAATGAGGCAGTTCTGTATCAGACAGGCATTTTTTTGAGGTTGATGGTTACCCACTCAGTTTTTACCCCAAAACACCCACATCCATCTTCTTTGTCTATCAGGATCAGTAAAATCCACAGCATCATTTGTCTTGGCACAGGAACCCTGCACACAAGCCCCCACAAGTGACCCCAGCATCAGGAAATTAAGGCCAGATGCTCCCAGAGCAGCACCTCCTGCAGACCTTCAGCTCTCTGCCATATCTGTGCAATGGGGCACATGTGGATGAACCAGAGACGGGACAAAACCCAAATTCTACATTTAAACATCCCCAAATTTGCTCTGGATCAGCAGGGTCATCTGTAAGGCATGGGCCAGACACCCCATGGCTTATGCTCTGATCCTCTGCCAAACCCAGACTGCTGCTCCTTGAAGAGTCTCTCACTCCACTTCCAGATAGATAAAGATTTTCCATGTCCTGAGTCTCCTGATATTTTAATCCTTTCTGTGCCTCAGCCAGTTATCGTACAATTATAGAATCAGAGAATGGTTTGTGTTGGAAGGCACCTTAAATATCATCTAGTTCCAACACTGCTGCCATGAGCAGGGACACCTTCCACTAGACCAGGTTGCTCAGAGCCGTGTCCAACCTGGCCTTGGACACTTCCAGGGATGGGGCAGTCTCAGGTTCTCTGAGCAATGGGTTCCAGTACCTCTTTACTCTCTGAGTAGAGTCATCTAATCTAAATCTCTCCTCTGTTAGTTTAAAACCGCTACGCAGGGAAAGGGTGCAGGTGAACCAAACCACGGGGGTTTGGTTTGCCAAGCTGCTCTTGCTGAAGTTGTCACAGCAAACCCAGGTTAAAAAAACCCCCACACATGCCCTCATTGTGCTGCCCCTATGCTGTGTAGGGGGTATGTTGTGCAGGGCACCTGCCCCTTCTTGGTGGGGGGAAGCAAAAAATCCACCTACATCTCCCTCCTTCCCTCCCTCCCAGCAGCGCTTGCTGATGCCCAGCACACGCACAAGACCCCTCTCCCCTCACCATATGGGGTTTTACCATTTTCATAGCCTGCTGCACTCCACAGCTGCCTCCTTTTGTCTCTCCTAAGCCCAGCCTCAGTTTTGCATACAGATGGATGTGTGTTACATCTTGTGCTGGACGTAAGCAGTCCCCAGAGGAAGCCAAGGCACCGCGGAGCCAGATATCCGTCATGCCCATCCCTGCCACATCCACAGCCAGCTTTGGGGCTGTCATGTGCCTTGGCTGGATTGACTCCCCTCACCATCACCAATTATCCTTTCCGTATGTGCACCTTCTGCCTTCATTATGCAAAGCTGTTCTGCCGCAGCTCCCGCCAGCGCGGGGAGCGTCCGCTCTTATCTTTTGGCGCCCGTGAGACAGGAGGGATAATGGAGGGACAGCTTATCAAAACAGGTCGGGGGCCCAGAGGGGCTGCAGGGCAGCCATCTCCGAGTAGGGGCCCAGAGGGGCTGCTGAAGGTGTGCTCAGGCGCCGCCTTCCACAGGTATTTTATAAACAGGGCACACCATCACACGTGCAGCAAATGCGCATTACAAAGCAGATAATTATGTGTACCAAACAGAGCCCTGCAGGGTGCAGCTGGCCAGGGAAGGCTTTTCTCAGCACATCTAACAGAAACCCTTTCTTTTTCCTTTTAGGGAGAGGAAGTGCGTCTTCTGAAACTCCACAGAGCAGCCACTGACATCAGGTGCAAGGCACATCTCAGCCACACCAGCTGCACAAAAGGGGTTTGTGGTATGTTAATAGACAATAGCCCCTTGACATTTCAGCTGCTGCAGAAACGCAGAGCTCCCGAAAATGCACGTGATGAATAAAGACACCAAAAGACACCCCGCAAGAGTCACGGTGCTCAAGGCACGAGGCTTCCCACCCGAGCACTTGACCAGATCCTCAGCTCAGGCGGCAGGAGCCGGCACACACTGAAGTATTTGTGTGGTGGTTGCACTTAGTTCTGCCTTCAGGAGCTGTGGTGCAGAGCTGCACCCTTGTGTTGGGAGCGCTGGAAGTGCCCCCACCTGTATTTGCTTTAACTGGCAGAGCCCAGGCACTCCATGGCGAGCACCAACACCTGGAAGGTGCTCTGAGTTTATGGCCCTAAGCTGGGCCAGGCTTTCAAGCTATGAGCAAGAGTTTCACTGTGCTTTGCTGAAAACAGAAGGGACTGCTTGCACCTTAGTGCCAAGCTAACCTTTGCTGGCTGGACGCTGGGAGGTCCTGCAGCAGCATCATTTCACCTGCATGGCAGGCAGCCCACATAATGTGGGTGTTCTGGGAGACAACACAAGGAAGCTGGAGAGATGCTGGGCTGTTGGTCAGGAAAATCCAGTGCTGGGCAGTCCCTAGGGGCTGCTCTGCACTGAGCCCAGCTTTTCTCTGTGGTGGGTATTTGCATGCAAAGTGCCAGTCCTTAGCACGGCAGGAGTGTTCAGCAGCAATGGAGATTCACTGTCTTTGAGAAATTCCGTGTCAAACAATGGGATAACATCCCTGATGAAAAATTTTGAATTATTTACAAAGAACATAGTGGTCACTTGGGCCCTGTGGGTGTGGGCTTCTTGCTAGTGAGAACTGTGTTGTGTACGTGGACAGTCCCGCATGCTGAGAAAAGGAAAAGAAGATGTGAGCGTAGAAATGGAGATGACAGGTATCAAAAATGCATGAGCAAAGAAAAATGTAATTTATTTAACAAGTGTCTGCCTTCCTGCATTTGTGGTTTCCAGAGAACTTAATTAGCTGAAGGTTGAGCTCAATATTGTCTTAACTCACAGCCACCCAATGACTACGCTGTGGTTTTTAATGTCCTTTGATAAAATCATGTGAAAGTTCACGCTGCTAATAAAGAGTCCTGCTTCTCTTTTTCTAGGTTTTCTTCCTCCTTCCTCTGCCTTTGGACTGATGAGTAGGGAAGTCTGGGGGATCTGAAACTGGGTGTCTCTTTGCATCAGTTGTTTCTGTGTTATCCAGGCATGTTCACACAGGCATCTCTGATGTGTGTGCAACACTTAATGTCTGCATCAGGCTTCAGTTAGAGGGACTTGAAACAACTTCATGGCTACTGTGATCCAAGATTTAGTATTAAGAGCTCCTAAGCAGAGTGGTTATGCTGCCACATTTGGCGTGACACTGTGCCAAAGACAAAGCTGCACTCAGCATGTTCTGCCTCTCAGCACAGGCATAAGTCATGGGAGATCCTTCAGTCCTGCTCAGGCTGTGTATCAGTTTAGGACATTAAGTTGTCGAGTTATTACAACCTTTTTCCACTTGAGAACCACGGTATCAATGTCCTTGACACAGACACAAGGTAACTGATTCAAGAGCACACACGAGGGTAATCGCCTGAACTGCCCACGTCCTCTCCTGTTTGTGCCTAATTGCACTGCAAATCTCTTGTCGTGGAAGAAGTGGTTGATTTTCAGATTACTGAAGCGTGCCTACTCTCAGCTGAAGTTGTACTGCAAGAGCAGCACTTGCTTTGACAGATGCGGACAGAGCTTAGATGCGACTCACATATGAGCACTACAGGTAACATTTAATAACTGTCCATTTCTTGCTCTCTTGAATACACTAAGTGATATATTTTCCTTCATTTCCCCTATTTCCTAGGGGGTTTTTTGTTTTGTTTTTTTGCTTTTTGTTTTTTTTTTCATTTATCTAGATTCCTTGTCCTCCTTTCTATCCCCTTTCTTTCCCTGGCACACTACCTAACATTTTTGTGTCTGACTGATTGTGAAATCAGAGTAACAATACTGTGTACGTAAAAGAAATGCTGGACATCTTAACCTTTGGAGGTACATGAACTCACTGTCCCAATTCCCACTGAAATGTACTGAACTGGAAGAACTTTCAGCTGGGAAACATGAGAATGGGACCACTGAACTCTCCAGCTGTGCAAAAGATTAAAGTAATAGTCATAATCACTGCTGTAGTCACTTGTTTCTTATCTTAAAAGATAGTGTAAAACCTCTCAAGTATGTCTGCAAGCACACTGAAATTTCTACCCACATGAATAAGCAAAAATTGGGTTTGTTCTTGCAACTAATAAAATAATTAGCAGCAGTCACGTAAAAGGAGAGAGAAATATGCTAAATAATTCTGGCTTACAAAGGAAAACCAGAAAAAAACCCCTAACCCACTAAGATGGACCATGAAGGCTGTTCTGTTTAGCTCCCTCCCAACCCAGTTTGGTTGGGGGCAACAGAGGAGCATCCAGATCTCCCAGTGATGACCCTCCTGCCTTTGATGGCCAACATGTGGCCATCCAGGGATATTATCTGGAAGTGCAAAACCTAACAAAACAGAACATTGAGAAACAATCCAGAAAGCATTTGCACACAGATCAGGCGCCCATGGAGATTTGGAAAAAGCCGTGCTGGAGCTTTCCTCTTGGCAGCACAGCCGGGCCTCATGATCCCTATTAGCAGGCTGCAGCTAGGGGATAGAACATTTAAATGCTCATCAGTGGGAAAGGATATAGCATTTTGTTGATTACGTATCTGGAACAGAAGAGCCTCCAGATATTCATTCATTCTTTCTTTTTCTTTATTTTCCTTTTTTTTTTTTCCTAATGACTTAGCTGGGAACTTGGAGAGGGCACCAAGGCTGATTTTCCCTCTGACCTGTGCTTGTCTCCTGGGGAGAGGGGAGCAATGGTCTATTGTTTTAGAGGCTATTCTCAGCATCTGGGGACCGAAGCCAGCTTCCCTGCCTGTGATTGCAACCAGCCGGTTGGCAATTCCAGCGGCATCACAGTCCCGGCTGCTGGAAAAAGGAAAAGCTCTGTCCACCTTCCCAGCCACGTGCTCCTTTCCTCTCCCTCATGCCAGCAATAGCACTGACACAGCCTTTGGCCAGACGAGGTAGAGAACCAGTCCAGCAACCTGTTTTGGAAAGCCAGCCCTCATCTCCCAGGAAAACATTGGTTTTCGGTGAGATCAGGTGCCTGAAGGCGAGGCTGCGTTTTTCTGCAGCATTTCAGGCTTAGATCAGCACAAACTCTTTGAGTTTTTTCCTGCATGCTTTAGAGATGGTGAAACTCCCCTTTTTCACGGAGCTCTTCTTAAGGCCAGGAAGAGATGGCAGCACAGAGTCAGGCACTGGGCTGTATCCATGTGGTCAATCACAACCCTGAGAGACAGACACATCACTGTTCAAGTGATGCACTCTTTAGGCACGTGGTCTTCAGCCCACTCAAAGGTCTTCTAAGAACAAAGCTGATGCCCAGAATCATGACAGGCACTTAAAAGTAATGAACTTTTTAGAAGCGCATATTTCTGAACTGATTTTGTTTGCCCTCAGGTGTCACATCATCGGGTTTTCCAATCCTTTCTCTGCCATCAGACTTTCCTTTCCTGAAATTTTTTTGTTTTTTAAAGTAGGCACAATTGAGATCCACACTTAAAAGACCTCAACAAGTGGAATTTGGAGAAAGCCACCAGCTTGAGGTGGCCTGTGTTTGCCCTGCCGACGTGGCCCCGGGTCCGTGTGGGATGGCAGGGCAGGTGCTGGGAGGACAGGGCTGGTCAGACAACTCACAGACAGCTTTTTTTTTGCAAAGCATGTGGAATATCACACGTTGCTTGTGGAACTGGCAAGGAAGGGTGCTTAAAACTTGTGAGCTGGAGTGTTTGTGCCAGGAGTGTTGGGTTTTATGGGAGATTAGACACTGCTTGACACAGCAGGTCCTCTTGCCAGATCCCCGGCGCAAAGGCAATTAAACGAGCCAAATAACCACATCCATCTCAGCATGTCCATGCATGTGCAAACAATTACTCTGTGGGACTGTTATGAAGGAAAATTAAATTTTAAATCTGTATCAGGCCAGGAAATCTTAAGGGAGACTAATTTTCTAGGAACCATCTAGTGGGCACAGCCTGGGTAGCCCTGGAAAGGTTTATAAATCTGCTCTTAAAGTCCCTAATCCTGTTTATCTGCTACTGTACTTATTTTAAAAACCCAAGACTTCTGAGAAATTGAGGAATTCAAAGCCTCAGGGACTCCTGTAAGTCCTTTGCACTTGCAAGGACTTGGAAATTTTTTCCAGTCAAGGCCGTCTTTGGTCACTTAGGACTTCATCATTAGTTTACTTTTCAGCTGAAGTAAGATTGATTTCTTGCTCTGCCTCAGCAGCAAATCCAGTTGTTACCATTCTACACTAAATCTGATCATCTGTTTTCAAGGAGATGAAGACTGGCGAAACCTTACAAGTAAAACAAAACACCCTTTTTGCCCCTAAAACAAACTGATGTTGGGCTTTCCCTGGCTGCTGCCTGGGATTATGATAAAGACAACAAGACTGTGGTCTGGTCTGTGGCATCTGTAGAAGTGAGGATTGCCCTGGAGCACCTGAGAGAGCTCCTGTGGTGGAGGTGGTGCACGTCTGGACACCTCAGTGGGAACCGGTGCAGGAAGAGGAAGGACAGGGAGGGAGAGCTGAGGATGCTGGAGATGTCTTCCCAGCCCTGCAGTCTGACAAAGTCATCAAAAGGACATTTGCTGTCAGCTGTAAAATCACCACTCAAAAATGCTTGGGAAAAAAATGGTCTGTGGGAGAGGGAGAAATAAACCCAAGTGTGTTCACGTCTTGGTTAGGTACTGTGACTCCGCAGGGAATGAGCAGGAGGAGGATGTGGAGGATTAAGGATGGTGATGATGATGACGACGAAACAGGACCAACACCAAACTGGAATTTATTGCCTCAGTCCCAGCTCTGCTGCCCAGACCACTGGGTGCCTTTCAGCAAGTCCTTCTGGGCTGGGGGGCTCCATTCTCCATGCCTAGCAACAAAGCTGACCTCCTCTCTGCAGACCTTTTGAGATCTGCTGCTGCAAAGTGCAAGATACCTTTTCTCCTCTACATGATAAATGTTCCTTTAAAGTCTCCTTGGACTGCTCGGTTGATTCCCACTCCTAATGGGGACAGCTGGGTCATTGATGTAAGAGGCCATCCATCAGGGTGACCCACTGAAAGGTTTCTACTGCGGCTCCAGTTGTAGCTGCCAAAAGAAGAACTCCAGAATTGCCTTTGAAATATTGTATTTTTAAGTGGATAAGGAGGGATTGGAATGTCCTCATCCAGCCTTTATTATCTGGCTGCTTTTGAATGATCCTTTTCAAAAAGAGGTTAGGCAGCTATGGGGAAAGAAAAAAAAAAGAGAGAGACAATAACAGGGCTTAATGCTCCTTTATACATTTTATAGATTTAATATAAAAATAGTTACGACAAAAACACAAATCCCATGGTCTGCCTTCCCATTTGCACAGGCTATAATGAGTTGACATTTGAATGAGCCTGGAAAATTGTATTTAATAACTCCTCAGAGGCCCCAGAGTGGGAAAACCTATTATTGCTGCCTGATTTGGAAGTTATTGTTTTCTAAGGTCATTTTCAGAGTTGCACACCTCTTTCAGGCTGAAAACCTGCATCTCCTGAACAAATGAGGCTTAAATTCCTCACTCATGATGCCTGTGTGACTGTGTGCACTGTCCCATATTTTGAAGGTCCTGTAGACTGTCAAGGACAGGGAAATACTCCTGAAGCTCTGCTTCATATTTGTTTTCAGAGGTGAAAAAATGAGGTGAAATCCACTGATCTCTGTTTTCTGCTTACATCAATAACTGACCTATAAGAGAGAGAGGATGGACCAGGAGAAACACGCACTGGATTAAACAGCAAGAGACCTTCAGGAGAGAATAAACTCCATGCTGGTGAAGAAGCAGAAGTTTCTGCAGTTTGCCCAAGCTTATTGCTCACCTTATTTCAGCTGGGAGTTTGCTAGAAGAACTTCTGCCATCATTAACAGTGTGTTCACATGTGCCTGCTTGGATATTAATTTTTAAAAGCAAGCCTTTTACCTTCTTGGGCTTCCAAGGGGACTAGGTGACATCTCCTGTCATGCTGATGGGTGACAGCTGGCTCTGGTGTTTCTCTGTGCTCTGGCCAAGCAGCAGCTGAGCCCTGCTTTTATCAAGTGCCAGTTTTTTTAATCTGTTTCCAAGAGGAAAAGAAAAAAAAGGGTTACACTGATCAGTTTGTCTCCAACTCCCCTTCAACTCATTGATCAAGTTCAATCAAACCGTTCAGAAGTACAGGGCATCTCTCAAAGGAATGAAGGTCCTGCATGCCTTGGGAAGGTCTGTGGCTGTGTGGACAAGAGATGCCCTCAAAGCAGTGCCAGGGGCAATGTGAAGCAAAGGTGGCAGTGCTGGTGTAGGTGCCATTTGGCATCTGAATCTCACTGATCTGTCCATGTATTTGTTGCTCAGAAAACACCTACTTTTCGCTAGGCACGCTGTGGTAAGGACAGCTACTTAGAGTGGGGATAGTGCTGACGATGAACTGTGGTTATTTTGGTAGAAGATGTGAAATTATACAACAAAATTCATAGGAATTCAGCCTTTATTATCTCTGTTGCCTATAAATGACCTTTGAATTTTGGAAATACATCTGTCAGCTTCAACAGACGTTTCCCAGGACTGAGGTATTGTGAGAAACAGATTAATTATTTTAAGATACCAAATGCAGTTTTAAAGCCCAAGCTTCAGGCATCCACACATGAAAGAAAAAGTTAGCAAGGCCCTAAGTGCAGGAATAAGGAACCAACTTGCACAAAACAAGAACTTGCGCAAAGAAAAAGGTTATCAGTTTAAACTGAGACATAAAATTCTCCTCTTGCCTATCTGCAGGGGGATTATTGAAATGCCAGTTGTGGGGCTGGTCCCTCTGACAGAGAGAAACTGCATATGGATTTTGGAAGGAGTATTAGCACTGCGTGACAAAGCACCAGCTATTGACGGGCGTGAGGCTGGGTGACAAAGCACCGACTTGTCTGACCCCTGAGCCTGTCAATTAACAAAGGAGTCACAGGACTGGGACCTGGAGTATGGACACACTGCAGTGGCCTAAAGCAGCAAGTCACAGCACTGACTAACACGTGTGTGTGCGTACAGGAGGTGAGTGTTGCTGCTCTGGGGTGACACAGATCCGTGCGTCTGTGCGAACATTCATTATGTGGGGGATTAAATTTTCATTAGCTATTGCAGAGCTCCGGGATGACAATCCCAGGGTGGCAGGCACAAAGGTCTGCAAATAAGGCTACGCACTGGGGTTTACGTCTTCCAAGTGGAGAGCAGTTTGTGTGATTCAAAAATAAAAAAATAAAGCAGGGAGCCGACACGCTCATTTTAGCATTTGTAGTAATGTCTGAACAGGGAAGTGTTCCTGTAAATGCATTTTACAGTAAGCGTCTCCACCCTCTGCATTTGCAGAAGTCCTGAAAGAAATCCAGTTTAGCACTCAAATATCCAGCCCTACCTACTCACAGGGTGCATTTTAGGCATCCTTTAAGCATCCCTTTCTCTGCATCTACTTGGGAAATTAGGTGGTGATGACTAAGCCCCCTTTCTGGAGGGAAACATTCCCCAAAAGACTAAGCTGTGGCCTTTTCCATTTGCCTACCATTCCAGCTTCCCTAGCACCAAAAGTGGAGGCAAGAGCTGGCTTGGAGGTGTGTGGGGGGGTGTCTTTCTTCTTCTTCCTTCCCTCTGGGTGCCCTCCCTGGGCAGGCAGACCCTCAGCTTTGCCTGTCAGTGTCTGCTGTGGCCAGGGAGGGAATGGGTCCCCTGGATGGGTGACCAAGCCACTCTGAGGGGGCACTGCTGGGGGCTACTCTTCTGCCTCCCAGGAGCCTCCATGGGAAGCGAGAGCCCATGGTTTTTAAACTCAGCTTTGGAAAATGGATAAATGCTTTTGAGGAAATGTTGGATTGGCACCCTCAGCCCTTCCGGAGCAGTGCCAGGAATAGGGCAGAGGCAGTGAAACTGCCCTGTGGGGGAGGAGAGGAAGGTGCTCTGAAGGCCATGGTGGCTTCATGTTCCTTTATGGATCCCTGGATCATGTGGAAAGGCATCCTCTTTTAAGGGGCTTCATCTGGAGACAGTTCTGCTCCAGGGAAGAAACGCATTTGCAGACGCTGATATCAGATAGAGCTACGAAATTGAAATGGCCCGTCCTTCTCCTCCTCCCTGAGATTTCCGAAACCTCTCTCTTCTCAGGGGTTGTGCATTTGTATATAATTATTTCTTTTTCTGTGTATTGATCCTTTTCTCCTTCCCCTGAATGCACCATAATTATATTTTCCTTCAACGAGTGTTAAGGAGGGAACTGTCACTGGTACACAATGGCCCGATTTTATCAAACCAGGGAAGAAAGAGCCCCTGTTTTGGGGGAGAGCTGACAATTGCAGGTTCTGATTCATACCTGTGCAACTGCTACTCTGTAATCAGGCAGCGATTAGTCACCCACAGCCAATTACCAAGCTCAGCTTTCTAAAGCAATTTTTCTCTTGGGAACTTTATAAATCCCGGTTAACTCTGCAGGGAAAAGCTCACTGGCCTGGGAGCAGGGCAGAGGATTAGGGGAGATCATGGCACAAATTTGCATGAGCTGGTCTCTCATTGCCCTGACAGATCCTTGCCCTCTGTAGTGGGAGCATCCTCCCATTTTCCATGGAGCTGCTCCTCACTTTTCTCAAACTTGCTGCTCTCCTGCAACCAGCACATCCCAAGTTTTATGAAAGGCCTCATCCCTTTGCTCAACCACAGTGATGTTCAGAGACTTCCCACAGCCCCCTCACGCCCCACCTTGGTGACAGGGGGTGCACAGTGCCACCGTCACTGCAGGAGAACAAGTGACTTCAGAGGGTGCCAGTGGTGAGCAAAGCTCTGTGTGTCACTGGCAGATTTTGCTTAACAAGCTCATTGTGCCACTCTCCAGAGTTACCATCAGCCTTTGAAAATTATCAGCTAAAATGTTTTCATAGGGAATGGTCAGTGGAGCCTCTGCTTTTATCTCCTGCTGACGTCAGGAGATGCCCTGTGCTACCCTCAGGTTAATGTGGGCTTTTTGCAGGGGTCAGTGCCTCAGAGAATCCCCAAATACCACAGGCATGAAGAAAGCTGCTACCTGCTGGGAGATTATTCTTTCCCAAGTGGAAGTGAGCTGTGTTTGCTGGAAGCACTCTTACACTGGTGTAACTGTGAAGGAGCAGCAGCTGCTGTTTTAAGCACACCAGCAAGTGTGGAGTGCCAGAGTATTTCTGGATGGATTAACTACCAGTGTCTTCTTTCCTGCCAAGGCTATGCTGGTTTGAGGAGCAGTGGAAAAGCAGCTGCTGAAGTTAGTGTTTACAAAACAGCATGGCCAGAAGGAGGCAAGGACCCTGGATAGGGCCCAGGGTGATCTGGGCTGTCCCTGCATTCTTGGGAGGTGTGGAGGAGGGAAGTTCCAGGTGAACCTCAGCCCTTGTGTGGCAGGAGATGGGGATGGGGATGCACAAAGGGACATGTGTAAAATGAAGCTGGCTGTGTGTGCCTCCTGGCAGCCCTCACTCTGCAGGAGTGTGCTTTGGGGTAAGACTGTCATTTCTGACCTAAGCAATTACTTATTTTCCCTTGCAGGTCCCTCTCTTGCTCACTATGTCTAGAAAGCCTGAATTCTTGTGGCAGGTTCCCTGTGTGCTCTTGGTTTCCATCCCATCCATGATGGGTGCCAGCTGGGTCTGACAGCCTTGCTGAAGCACACCAGGAAAACATAAGGGATGTTAGGAAACCTACTGAAAGTTCACCAGGCCAAAGAACTGGGAAAAGGGGAGGATTCTCTAATAAAACAAGACACTAGCTGTGTCTGCTTCCCCTTTGTTAATATCACTGATGTACAATGTCATTCACAATGTTTACCCGTTACTTCTTTTCCCCTTTGCAACAGAAAACAAGAACAAAAGCAGTTCATTCTCTCATGCCTTACATATTTTAAGCACCTCTGTCCCTGAGGCCCCCAGTCCCAAGGTACTGTTTCCCTGCATTATTTGTTGCTCCATAATCCAATAAACCTCAACTCCCATATATTACCATACTGCATGGAGGAGGCTAAGTTTAGCTCTGGTGTATTTTAGTCATCTATCAAGATAAAACTTGGACTGCAGGGAGTCTCTGGCATGCTCCTCTGTACTGAACGTGGACAGTGACACAAGCATTTCCTCTCCTTGCTCTGTCTCCGAATAAATCACTTCAGTACTACTAAGTTCACACAAAGTTCCTCGGTGCATGGTCCAGGGAGCTGCTGGAGCACAGTGCATGCTTGGAAACGAGCCCCGTGACCTCACGGCTCTCAACCTTGACCTGCAATGTTCTCTCTTCCTTCAGCAGCTCAGGTTTTGGCCAATTCACGTAGGGTCTTAAAAAACTGGTGGTGTTAAAGGTCCACAAAACGATACCTACGGCTCCCCTCCCCTCCCCAGACCTTTGTTGAGTAGAGACAAAAATTGCCTTTTTTTTGGGGAGAATATAATAAACATGCTGGAAAATACAGTTAGAAGAATTTTCTGTGAATTTACTTTTGCCCCAAAATAAGCCACCTTTTAAAGGGTTAAGAAGAGTGACATCATTCAACAAATGGAATGTCCTATTTTGGATGCAGTGAAGCATTCTGCAATAACTGCAAATGCAATTTTGTCATTTTTTTGTATGTGACTAGAAAAGCAAATCCAGTTTGACCTCAATTTCCTCGTTTTCCCTCTTCTTTGTTGTAGTAACCAGAGTTAAAAGATAGTTATTCACTTCTTACCCCTTCTCATAGCCATTCGTGGGAGTATTTTACATTTCTTTACGTGTACAATATCAGTGAACACAGTCCATTGGAAGAATGAGTGCATCCAGCAAATAATAAAGGAGGAAAATCTCTGTTAACCCTCATGGGAGAGTTTTCTCAGACCTGTCATCTGTGCTTATGCTGACCTACCCTGCCCTTTTCTGCCCTGCAAGGAGATGGGACATCCCAACTGGTTTAGATAATGCCCAGGAGCTGAAAGAGAAACTCCCTGATTTTCCAGGTCTTCCCTTGTCTTGACAATTAGTTTTTGAGAAATTCATGTTTCAAATCAGATATTAGAAAAAGAATTTCACTTAAAGAGTGGTTATAGGCATTGGAACAAGTTGCCCAGGGAGCTGAGCACACGAGCACCGGGTTCTTGCCGTGCCCCACAAGCAGTGCCTGCTTGGGAGAGAGGTTGTCATGATTGATTAATGTCTCAAAAGGGCCTCATAAATCAATGATCTCCTCACTGTGGTATAATTCACTGCTACTTCTCTCTTCCCCTGGTTGGCCTTTGAATCCCCTCACAGGCAGTCACTGCTCTCGGTTTGCAATAGAGATGTAACAGAACACGTACAGGAAAGCTAACAGAAGAACATTAAACTACATGGGTGATGAGTGGAAAAGTTTATCATCCATTTCCTACTCCATCAAAGAGCATTTTATTGATAAAAATCAGTATTGGTATTTTTATTTTATTTATTGTTGTCTTACTGATGTTTTGTTGACATCTAAATATAGTAGCAGGCGTGCATTTTCTTTAATAATATTTATATTATTTATTTATTTACATTAATAGCATATATAAATATAATACATTTTATTTTTTCAGACAGATCAACCTAAGTACCATGTATATATCATATATTTGATATAAGGCTGAAGTTTCTGGGTTTAGTTATCAGTCTTGGCAATACCTTTACGATCTCCCTGGAGGCACAGAATTAATTTTCTGTTCTCTGGGAGTGTTCCAGCCTGGAGCACTGCTTGGGAAACCTCTTGGAGCTTCCCCCCTCCCAGATTGGTTTGGCTGTGACACTTGTCACAGGCACTGAGATCTTTGCAGTGTGGGTGTGTGATAAATGTGAGCTGGGCCCTGCCAGTGGCTGGGTTTGGTGTGGGCTGTGCAGCTGCTTGGGGGGAGAAAACACTCTGCAGACCCTCCCCATGTGATGGCAGGAAGGGCTGTGGTGGCAGAGGTCCCTTCCAACTCAAATTATTCTCTGATACTTGGCTCAGAACAAACAATTTTTGACACCAGTTATCCTGCCTTGGCTTTTCCCTATCAACCAGCCTCAGTGTACTGCTCCGTGGGCTGTAGGGCGACTTGGAAGAGCTCTCACTCCTGGAAGAGAATAAGGGCAGCAGGGGAGGGAGACTTGGCAGGGTGCTTGAGGCTTTCATGATCTAATTGAAAGGAAGGTGAATTTTCTCTGACTTGACCCTGATTTAAATCCTCCACTCTCGCCCTCTGAAGTTTACAACCTCTTCTTTTACTCCCAGCACAGAGCTCCACCTCTGTTAGAGCCCGAGCTGGCGTGACTCATCCTGGAGGGCACTGCTTTGCGTGGTCCTTCGCCTGAGCTGTTGCCCTGCTGTGAGAAATCTGCCACAAGAGAAGGCTGGAAACAGACTTACCCTCATTTTGGATTGCCTGCTGCCATCCAGGAGGGGTGAGAATTGGGAATCCATTTATTCCCTTTGAAGTGAATTGTACTGCCTGCCCGCGGAAGCACAGGGTGCAACTGAGGAAGATGCTGCTCTTGTGCAAGAAGCGCCACGAGGATTAAAGTGCACCAGGTACAGTGTGTGTGGATGAGTCAGGAGATCCTGCCTTCAAATGTGAGCTCTTCAAAGTGGCATCTGCCTTTTTCGGTGAGCCTGACACGGACCTCTCATTTAAAGGATGCAAAACCATAATGAAAGGCTGAACAGCTCTGATGTGTGAACTGAGGCTGCAAAGCAGGGCTCCCCAGGGGTTTCTTTCTGCCCCAGGTGGATAAAATACTGCTGCCTGTCTTTCTTGTTCTTGGAGAATGGAGATGGGGCACGTGGCTGCCCACCCCAGAGGTTTGCTGCTTCCACCAGCCAGGAGTGCTGCCAGCTCTGCCCCAGAGCTTCCTGTCGAGGCAGAAGTTTCCTGCTCATTAAAAAGAGATAAAGGACAATTTTGTTGCAAATAAAATGTGCTATCTCCTCTTGGAAGGCTTGTCAATCCACCAGGCCATCACTTTCTCTAGACTTACAGAAGGTGCCATGCCAAGCTTTCAGGTCTGTGTTAGTTCACAGAATCATAGAACGGTTTGGGTTGGAAAAGACCTTAGAGATCATCCCTGCTATGGGCAGAGACACCTTCCACTAGACCAGGTGGCTCAAAGTCACATCCAACCTGGCCTTGAACACCTCCAGAGATGGAACATGCACAGCTTGCAACAAGCTTGATCAGCACCTGAATGGGAAGGAGATCTGTCCCCAAATCAGGGGTCTGCCCCTCAGTGTCTGCTCCATGCCACACAGGCTTTAAGCTTGGCCTGGAGCCCTCAGACACTGTGTTTGTAAATAGTTTTGGTATTAACTCAGCCTCTCTACACCCTGCACTGCACTATCCTCCTCCAGACTCAGCAGAACAGTGCTCTCTCTTCTAGCACCGCCTCACTAAACACAGCCCTATTCGTGGCTTAAACCAACAACTTCAATCCATATGTTGCACTCTGCTTATCTGCAAACCTTGGAATGCAAATTAGCATCTGCAATTAGCAAAGGCCTTTCAGGCATTTGGTTCTCTCCAGAAATAAAGGTTTTCCCAAAAACTGTCAAATACACTTCAGCTGTTTTTCTAGAGTTTCTAAAACAGCATTTATACACTGAAGTTGGTTGTGTGTTAGGTCCTGCTGTTTTTTAGCCTGTCCAGCCCATTGTCTGCTGTTGCACTGTTATATGGAGATCTGGCAAACCATTTTGATTCAAAGACGTGTACCCAGTCACAGATATCTTCCCTTTCACCCCCCTCTTGTGGAGAAACAAATGACAGGAGATGCAGAAAAATATCAGCTCAAAATAAGACAAATTTGTGTCCTTTGGTAGCGTGGGTGAGGACAGGGAAGGGATGGGGAGTAAGGGAAGTATGGAAACTCATGCTCACTGTATTTTAGGGAGGAGAGGTGGGAAGGGACCTTCTCGAGGAGGGGTCCACAGCCAGAAGCAAGGAGGGGACATGGAAATGGCTTCTCTGTGTGGGAAGCACCGTGCTGTGGATGTGAAGGAATGCACACAGGCACCTGCCCAAAGGATCTTCACTGGCAGGGATCAACACAGGGAGCCAGAGCCACCAGCTTGGCCCTGACAACTGCTGCAAGGAGCCAGAGGGCCATGGGGACCTGTGTTCTGGGTCAGACACACAGGCTACATGAGGTCATGTATCTGCCCTTGTGCTGGTCCCAGCTGGGACAGCGTGATCACCAGAGGGTTGCTGTTTGCCCTGGTATGGCAGCCCACACCTGGAAACAGGCCACTGCTTCACCCTTCTGAGCAGCACCTTCTGAGCACCCTTCTGAGCAGCACCTTCCCAGTCTGCTGCCCACACTGGTGTCATCTCTCTTCTTCCTCCCTTGCTTTGCTGCCTCCTTAGCAGTCTAAGCTCCAGTCTCTTTGCACCATGCCTGGAAGCTCTTTCCAAATCCTTTGCCCAGAGCTGGCAGTAGAGCCACAAACCATGGCACTCACTTGCTCCCAATCCCTGTCCATTCACAGGCAGGGGCTCATCCAATGCAGCCATCCATGGAACTGCATGAGCCTGGAAGGGAAACACAGGTGCTGAGTGGATGCTTGGTGCTACCCACTGCTATTTTGGAGTCTGGGCTTCCAGCGTTTCTATCCATTGTGAGGAGGATGAGGAAGAGCTATGCAGTGCTTCTGTGGTGCCAGAGTGGTTTTCCCCGTCCTGTGTGGCTGCCTGCCCTCAGAAATGCGGGGACTTGGCTATTTGATGTCATTAATTGCAGGGGCGAAGCTCTTAGCAACGCTCTGAGCCATTTGTAACGCTCCAGGATGACAGTACGTATGTAATTGCTGCAGCATGGCAGACATGGGGATCTGGGCCTGCAGTGCTCCCTCCGTGCAAAACAGATTTCCATTAGTCACTCCTCATGGCACCGATTTTTCCCTGGCTGCCTGCAGGGAAGGACAGAGCTGCGAGGGGGTCTGGGACAGAGTGGAGGGTAACTCCAAGGTACTCCTCACACAAGGAGCTACTTCAAAGGACAAGTGTTTTTCAGGGAGCACGGTGAAAAATATCCTGCACAGCCTGGTGCTTTCTGCGGTTGAAATCTTGGATACTTTCCCTCCATCCTTATTTCCTCAGCATTCATCAGTCCTGATGCCCTTTAATCCCTTGTTTTTGCGATGTCTGCAGCATAGGGATCCCAAAATGCTCCAAAGTCATTTCCATCTCGCTGTCCCTGACACAGAGACCTCGTTACCCCGGAGTGCCTGAATCCATCTGCCCTTTCCTTGGGGATTTTATTCCTGTGGGGTACAGATATTTTTACAAATGACAGAGGCAGTGCTGTGGGAACTGGGGGAACAAGCACATTCTTCCTGCCTCAGCTGGGATGTCCATATGGACAGCACACACATGAGATGGCCTCAGTTGGAAAGCTGTGGTAATGAGAATACAGCATCTAAACCCTGAACAAAGAGAGGAAAGCTAAGGACATCAGCAGGGTGAGCCTATCTGTGCCTGCCTGACACCCCTAAAAGCAGATAAAACCTCTTTGGTTCTCACTTAAGTCACCAGGTATATGTATGTACAGCTGTTGCAGGGATTGAGTTGCCCTCTCCCACTTTCTCAGGCAAAGAAAGAGACTTCTGTTGGAGAAGCTGGTTTATGGGTTTTATTTATGCCTTTGCAACCTTTAAGTCATGGTTTAATCACAACTGATCAACAAAACATGACTGGAAAATGAGAAGTCAGATGTTTAAAATTTTGAAAGTACCCAACAATGCTCTGAGGTTTTTTAGCTCTGATTTTGTTTTTCCCTCTGGATTGTTTTAGCAGAGAAATTCTGCACTTCTTCAGTACAAATTTGAGAAGAGTTTCATTTGACCTAAAATGCCCTCTTTTTTTCAGTGAGAAGCCCATTCATTCTGAAAACAAAATGCAACTTCCAGGCAGAACACCGTCCTCACGTTAACGCGGGGCTGTGCCTGAACTGCTCTCCAACCACCTCTCCCCTCCACTCCAAAGTGATGCACTACATGTGAACATGTTTTTATCCTCCTTCCCACCCCCAGCTGGATAAATAAAGTCCCTGCCCTACACCCCAATGAGATCAGAGGTGAACCCCAGAGGCAGCAGCCGTCACACCCCCGTGTTTGTGGCTCTTTGGGCTGTTTTGTGGTCCTTGGACCTCCCTGTGGGTGAGTTTTGCCCCAAGAGACTGAGACAGCTCAGGGCACAGCAGGACAGAAGAGAAAGGCACAGTTGTGTGCAGACATCAGGCTCAGAGAGAATAAAGGAGATATTTTCACCCCTTTTTCTGGCTGGCCTCGGCCTTTTGCTGCTTGGCACTTGCTGTTTTCCTCCAGGTCCACATGGCATTGACTGGCTGATGGAATTCAATGGAATTGGCTAACTGGCTTGCACAGGCACCAAAGGAAAGGGAAAGCTGTTTTATCATCAGCTTCAAAACCATCATTCAGTTGCACACATGAAATACCCATAAATGGAAGTAACAGCAGACCAGGGTTTGATGAGAAAACCATTCACAAGCCGTGCTCAATACTGAGCTCTTGCAAACTCCCTACTGGAGCTCCAGCCTACCAGGCAACACCATCCCCAGCCAGGCAGCTCCACCTCGAGACTGGTGAGGAGGGAGGGAATCTGTACCCTGTGGGCATCCCTGCTGGGCTCCAGCCTTTCCAGTCTTCTCCAGGCCTACATGGACACCAGCTCACTAACGGGCTGTCTACTGGTACATGGCAGAGAGGGATCAGATATCAAATAGATTTTTGTCTGGGTGGTCAAATCACTGCTGTTACAGACTTCAAGGATGTTTCCAGGTTTGATGGTTACTGGGTACAAAACCACGTTCATACACAGCAGCTTCTCTAATGCAGACAAATCTGTGGGATGCCAGGAGCTAAGGGAAGGGGAGAAAGATGCCTTCTACCAACCATCTCTCTCTGTTTTCCTGAATTTCTCCATCTCTCTAACTCTTCTCCCAGGACAGTCTGTATTTTTTTATCTTTTTTTTTAATCTTATTTTAACCCAAAAAGCAGGGTAAATAACAGGAAGGATTTTTAAGTGGGGAGGAAGGTAGGGCATTAATTGCTGTAAAATACCAGAGAACCACCACTCACCAAGGCATCTGAGATGTTAGACCTGCAAGCAAAAGGAGGAGATCAACAAGTAGATCAGGTTGTTTAACCTCTCTATTTTATTGGGCCAAAAAGGAAACCGTGAAAAATCAAGAGGAAGCCTTGAACAGTTTGGCAACGCAGAAAGAGGCAGCCAAGACAGACAAATGTGGAAGAAAACACATCTCCTTTTCCAAAAAGGACATCTTAAAAAAAAAAAAAGGAATCATTTTTGAGGCATTTCTGCATGAGACAGACGTTTGGCTCCCAGAGCTGGAATATGGGCCAGAAGCAATCAGGGACGGCGGGCAGAGGCAGCATCCATAACGAGGGAGCCTGCATGTGGGCTCTTATCACTTGGAAGCTAATAGATGATGAAGGCAGCTTAATCCGTGCAAATATAGAATAATGACAACCTCGACTTCATGCGTCATAAAAATAGGGGGAATAGAGGGAAAAAAAGGGAGATGGAGGGTGAGAAGTAAAAACCAACAGCGTTTGAGTCAACCTGCGTCACTAATGGATTGGGCCAGAGAGAGAGAGAGGGAGAGAAATAATCAATCCCAGAGCAGGGCAGAGCGTTGGCTCCCGCTCGTGTGCGCGGGGAAACCTGGAGAAAAGGCGGCGACCAAAGCCCTGCCGTGGCAGTGGTGCAATTAATTAATTAACCACTGGGATAACCGAAGAGGGGCCGTTGTGGATTTAGGGAATCTTGATTATCCATCGGGTATTTTTTGGCACAATCTGTAGGCATCTCGCCCTTGACCTACTCCTTACCCTCTTCATTCCTAGTAATCCACTCCTCTACTTATTACTGGAGAGGGGGCCAGATAGATGAGACCTGTGGCACTTTCTTGTTTGGAGCCTCAGCTATTTTTTTTAGAGCAAATATGTTGAGTTAGTCAGGTCAGATCTATTTTTGGCAACCTCCTTGTTGCATTTCATACCATTTTGTATTAAACTGGATGTCTTGCATTATTCGTCTCTTCAAAATTAGTCAAATGCCTGTCACTTTCCTGAGGTTAAGCTAACAGATCAATTATTCCCTGGATTAATCTCCCTACCCCTGCAGCCTCAGCAGTTTTCCGGACTCATGGCCCCTGCTTTCTTCCACAGACCGATCCAAAAGTCTGGCTGTCAGGCAGGTAATGTCAAGTGCCTGCTTTCCTAATTGTGGAAATACCGGCCATCTGTACTCATGGATTTCTTCTGACTCCTCCTCAGACGTCAGTGCCCCTCCATACTGACCATCCCTTCATGCCTTTGCCACACAACCCATCAAATCAATTCTGGTCTGCGTTATTGCCACACCTTTCACCTCACCAATATCTTGGTGTTGTCACATACTTTAGCTACTCATGGTTTATCTGGTGAAAGAATCCAGATGTAACCTCTGCCTGTTCATGGAGAGAGACTTTTCACAAGGCCAGGTAGTGACAAGACAAGGGGTAATTGTTTTAAACTGAAAGAGAGTAGGTTTAAATTAGATGCTAGGAAGGAATTCTTTATCATGAGGGTGGAAAGGCACTGGAACAGGTTGCCCAGAGGAGTTGTGGCTGCCCCATCCCTGGAAGTGTTCAAGGCCAGGTTGGATGGGGATTGGAGCAACCTGGTTCAGTGGATGGTGTCCCTGCCCATGGCAAGGTCTTGGAACGAGATGATCTTTAAAATCCCTTCTAACCCAAACCATCATGTGACTCTATGATTTATGTTGAACTAGTATGTACTGTTAATAACTATATTACCCTTTCACCCAGTTTTCCTGAGCCTGCAGTAAGATTCCATGAGCTGTGCAGTCACATTGGCATTCTTTCTACAGATGAGTGCAAGATTTTTTTTCTTTTTTTGGTTCTCTAATAAAATAACACACTTTAGGAAAGATTACATTTTTTTTTTTAGTTTAGTTTAGCTATTAATTTCTGTATCCCTTTGCAAAAACTTATCCATGTATCATTTTTTCATAGGTACAATTTATAGGTATAACATGGAGTCCAGTTCCAAGGGGGGGGAACTTTTGAAAATTTGGGTTCTTGCAACTTGTTACCACATTATTGTTTTGGACCAGTTCCCTTCCTTTGGTACCTCAATTCCTGATGAACTTTCAGCTCTTTTTAGCCTGAAAATCATATACCTGTCATGCAAACGCCTCTCCAAACATCCTCTGTAATATCCTTAGCCTTTTAAATCACCCTGTCAGCTCATTTACAGACCTGTAATTCAGCAACCCTCTGGCAAGCTCCATGCTTCCTGTGCGCCTGAAATGTTCTTGTTTGCTTTAATATCTTCAGCACTTGCCTGTTCTGGACCCTTCTCAGCCGTCATAATTTCTTTATATCGCATTTCTCCTGACGTTGCCCGCATGTCTTTCCACTGGCGCTATTCACTGCACTCCTTTCCAAAGGGGGGAATTTTTGGGGTCAGGCTTCCTTTTAACCCTCCCTGGGCTTCAGGAGGTGTCAGTTGTCACGGGTGGCACTTACTGAAAGCTGAGCTGTGGCAAGGCCCGGTGGTGCCCAGAGTGCATCAGGCAGCCCTGCCTGCCCCTTGTCATCCAGACCTCCTGCTCTGCCTGGCACAGGGTAAGGAGCCAGGAGCAGCAGTCACTTTAATGCCTTCCAGGCCTTTCTACTGAATCTCAATAATCAGATATCTGAGGAGGAAACAAAAACCAGAGCATTACCTGGAGACTTTAATGCTGGTCATTCCCCCTGGATTTGCTAATGGGAGGGATTGCATCACCTTGTCCCATTGACTTCAAAGGTGTTGCACAACGATAATAGCTGCTGTGCAAACAAGCTGCATTCCCTGATCAGGACCTGCACAGCCAAATTGTCCTCCTGCACTACTCCCTGACGTGGTCTCTGAGCCCTCAGCACCAGCTCTGCCTGCCCTGACCTCTGAAAGTGGGGCAGTCACCCGTTGGCACACAGACCTGGCTCTGGGCTCCATGTCAGCCTGCTCATCTCCTGCCATCCTTATCAGGGAGCTGTCCCCGGGGCCACAGTAACATCCCTGGGCACCAGGAGGTATTTTAGAGAGGAAGGTGCTTCAAGAAGGCAGACAGCCTGCCTGCCTGCCTTCTCACTGACCGCTGTGGGTGCCTTTGAAATGGGGAGTCACACTTGCTGTACTGATTCTCTTGGGGAAAAAACGTGTCCAGGCAGTATGAAAAATCTTTGTTTATTTCCACTGGCTCGAACTGTGCAGGCAAATAACACTGTAGAAAGAGTCTATTAAGGCTCTGCACCACTCAGTTTGAACTCTAAGTGCTGTTGTCTCACAAAATAAGCACCTGATCTCATTTCTCTGGAAAGGGCTTGTTTTGCCTTGATATGGTGCTGAAGCAGGGATAATATTATCTTGTCACTTCCCGTGTTCCTCTTAGGCTGTTCCCCTCCTCTTGCAGAGGGGACCACCAGAGCCATGAGGAGGCTGCTTTTTGGGGTGAAGGCAGGCTGAGTCTGTCACATCTGGGTCCTGCCTGCAGCAGTGGGGTGCAGATACCCTGTTGCAGCAATGAGCATCACGTCTTTCACCAGTACTTTACCAGGGCTGGGGCTGCAGTACTGAGTTTCTCCACTCCTTTCCCTGCCACTCTCCCCCTCACCATGCCAGTCTCAACCTGGAAATGCCACTAGGCCAAGAGGAATGTGATGAAGGCTGAGGACACCAAGGGGGACCTGCATGCTAACCCAGCTCTTCCATGGGTGAGCTGCATGGCTATCAGCAGGTCACTGTGCTCTTCCCACCCTTCACTTCCTACAAAACAAGAATAATCATTCTCAGTCACTCACCTCTGTGAATGGATTAAGTTCTTGTTACCCCACACTGTAAAATTCAACCTGCCACTAACAAGCTAAGGGATGGTGACAGTTTCTTCAGGCCATGGCCATCCTACCTGCACCCCCACCTGCCCTGCCCCTGGGTGAAAGCACTGCTTCTTCTTGCTCTTCTGCTCCTGAGCTGCTCCATGACAATCCTGCCACAGAGGAAGGGAGGGTCCTTGACATCTTTTTGTGGCAAGCCAGAAGATTCTCTCTTTTCTCTGCCATTGTGCCTCAGGGTAAAGAGGTCACCCCATCTTCTGGTAAGAAAGTGTTGTTTTCTCTTAACTGCCCCTCACACACACATCAGTGTGTTAAAAATAGTACTCACAGCATCCATGAGTAAAGGTGAGAGGAGCCACAGTCCCAGGAGGAGCTTTGGATGGCATAAGGTGAGCTGTGAAGGCAGGATCCCGGTGTCCTGCCCACCACCTCCAGTCCTATCAATGTTTGGCTACATCCTCTACAGCAGAAAGGGACTCCATGGAAAGGTGACAATTGGCAGAGGTTTGAGGCATTCAGGGTTCCCAAAAAGTGAGATGTGGTTTCCTTTTGCAGGAAAAAAATGCTGCTCTGGGGCACAGAGTGGTGCCACTGGGCATAGGGGGTGTGTGCTTGCACCCAGGGCCACTGCTGCCACCTCAGCACTGATTTTGGTTTAGAATTGTTCTTTATGTTTTCACTGTGGGATAAATTTAACAGTCTGGGCTGACTAAAATGCAGTCCAGAGGTGTCCCCACACAGGAATGTCACTTCTCTGACCTCCTGTGCTTTGTCTTGCCAAATGGGCTTCAAGCTCCCACGCTCTCCTGCTGCTTTCCACTCCCCCTCAATGGACAGGGATGGGGTGCTGGGTGTCCAAAGCCAACTGGGCATGGTGCAGGGGACCAGCAACTGGGCAAGGGGCCAGGGGCTGTTTCCCTGGCACAGCCACTGCAGGAGGAATAGGATCATAGAATAAGAGAATGGTTTGGGTTTGGACCTTAAAATCACGGAGTTCCAACACCCATGGCCATGGACAGGGACACCTTCCACTAGACCAGGTTGCTCAGAGCTCCATCCAGCTAGGCCTTGAACACTTCTAGGGATGAGGCATCCACAACTTCTGTGGACAACCTGTTCCAGTGCTTCACCACTCCCACAGTAAAAAATTTTTTCTAATACCTAATCTAAGCCTACTCTCAGTTTGAAGCCTTTCCCCCTTGTCCTGTCACTCCAGGTCCTCGTAAATAGTCCCTCTCCATCTTTCCTGTAGTCTCCCTCTGGGTACTGGAAGGGCTCAATTAAATTACCCTGAAGCCTTCCCTTTTTCAGGCTGAACAACCCAGGTTCTCTCATCCTTGCCTCACAGGAGGGCTGCTCCATCCCTCTAATCACCTTGGGGGCCTCCCCCGGGCTCGCCCCAAACCAGGAGGAGCATCTCTCTTCTGAGCAGCACTCGCTGGGCAGCTGCTGGGGGAGAGAAGGGAGGCAAGCAGGTAATCATGCCTGGGGGAACAAAAAGCTCTTGTGTTACCCAGCCAGGGCTTTGGCTCTCAGAAACAAAGTCCCTCAATAACCCATCCAAGTTTTCACTTACATCGTGGCTCGCGCTCAACCGGAGTGTTTGGAAGCGGTTATTCCCTTCAATGGGCACATCTGGGCAGGCCATGGCACTCCCAGCAGCTCCTTGCTCTTTACAGGGGTGCTCAGGCCTCAGTGCTTTAATTTGCAAGCTTTGCTGCAGCTCCCACTTTTTTTTGCCCTTTACAGCCAAAGCTGCAACCCATGGTGAGGGATTTCTGATCCAAAGCCTGACGTGCAGTTCCCCAGTGTTTGGACATCGGGCTGAGTCTGTCACCCACCTCTGCTCCTCTGGGGGAAAAGCTAAAGCCCGAGAGAGACACAGGGAGAGAGAATATAAATCCTATTATAGTTTTACAGGTCTAATCTGCCTGTAAAGCAGAACAGGAACAATTTTTAATTTTATAAGAACCCACTTTTAACCTTATTCAGGGATACTACTCTTTTCCACAATCAAATATTAGTTTAAACTATCTTGAGCTTAACACCTTATTACACAAAGCTTCTTAGTAATAGGAATAGAATAAATATTCTCACACAAAAGAGTGGCAGACCGAAAGGGCCTGCGAATGCATGGCTAATTCAAAGTCAATGAGATTTCAGGTGTAAGGTACGTACATTTACAAAACTATTGTTCTCCTTCCTCAGAAAATGTTCTTAGTCGGAATTTTAATCCAGACAAGGTGTCTGCTGCAGGGTGGTATTTCCCTGCAAAGTGAGATAGAGAGTTCTCCCCTCATTTCAGGCAGCATAAGTCTAGAGTTCTCCTACTGCAAACAGTGGTGTGACAGGATTTCACCCTAATTTTGCACTGCTTCCACTGAGTATTTACCCTCCCTTTTTTTTCCCCAGGCTTCTGATAGGAATTTTCTTTTCAGAAAGGTAATTAGCCTGAAACAAAGAGCTGAGTCCTTCTGTAAGCTCTACAAGAGATTAGGCCACTTCTGCATATCACTCCAGAGATAATAAGAGCTCTGGGAGCTTTTCAGAGAGTAACTTACTGGACATAATGAGCTTCTTACTGAGGCACCTGCCACCAGAGCTACTTAAGAGTGTCTGCTCCCAAAGGTCTCTTGAAATTTAACTGTGGTTTGTTTGGGGTTTTTTCCTAGTCAACTGATGAATTTATCGCTCAGAGACATCACTGGAAGTGGCTCTCTCTGAGTCCCACGTGGTGTTTCAGTCCAGGATTGGGCAGTGACCTTTGACTGTACGTCCACAAGGCTCAGGTGGTCCAAGCTTAGCACAGAGGGTGCTTGTCCCCCTCAGCTCCCCTGCCATGGTGGCACTGGAAGCAGGAGCCAGAGGCCCTGCTGTGTGTTATGAGAGGTGCAGAGAAACCATTTAAGTGCACCAGCTCCACCCCTGGGGTGTGGGCTACACCACCCCTGAGAAGCACTCTGAAAAGGGGAATGACGTGCTCATGCACCTGCAGACAGGCAGAGGAGGTGAAGAGGACCCAGAGCTGACAGAAAATTCTGTAGGTTCAGGGAAGCAAACACTGGGTGAGTCAGCACTCTCCCCTTCAGAAAGGCCGTGATTTCATTTGGTTTTCAGATGGCATTTTCAGGGCTTACACAAAATTGCAGGCATATTCCAGGCTCCCTGAGCAGCTCTTCCACAGCTCCAGGACGTGCTTGTGTATACACACAGCATGGCAAAAGTCACTAGGCAGCACATTTACAGGTGGGTTACATCTACATCGACCACAGCAACCCATGGGTGTGCACAAGAGGGACAAAGCTAAGTCACTGAGGGATGGCTAAGTGGGAAGGTGCAACAGTGAAGCCTTTGGAGGTGCCTGGCACAGCCCAGGGGGACTCTGCACTCACACATTGCTGTTTGCAAAGACATCACTGGGACTTGGCAGCACTTTGCATGCTTTGTCCAGTCCACAGAGGACAAGGTAGCACAGCTGTGTGGGTTCTGGTACAGGGTTTCTCTGATGAAATCCTCTTCTTGGGAGGACATGCTTCCTCCTTGGGAGCAGGATTTGGTCTCTGGGTTGATGTCAGGCTGCAGTTGGTGTTGCCTCCAGCCCTTCTCCTCTTTGTCCCTTTCCCATTAGTGTCAGAGCTGTCCTTTGAGAATGATGCTGCCCATTCCTCCCTCTGCAGAGCTGCGAATTCCCACTCAGTGACCTCAGGACCTGTACTTTTGCCCAGCCTCCTGCTCCCTCAAAGCTGTGGCTGCTTTATTTGCAGCTCAGTGCATGGCCTCTCTTGCACTTTCTGCTCCCAGACATCACCCCTGATAGCTGTGCACAGCTAAGCCCAGCTGCTCAGGGTGTGCAGGTGGGGAACAGCCAGAGCACAGAGCTGCAACAGAGAACAGGCTGCTCACAGGGGCGCTGCACCTTGACCAGACCCTGAGGCCATCAGGCATCCCTGCACCTTGGGGGTTACCAAGTGACACAGGTCTCACAAAACCTGGTGAGCCTGACATGGCCCCAATGTCCATGGCTTCACCTCTGCCTCTATCCAGGAAGACAAACACCTTCCTGGTCCACCAAACAGGTTGGCCCATTTCTGTGTCTTGTGTCTTACTCGAGCAAGCTGCCCAGAAGAGGCAGAGTTTCCTTGAAGGTTTAAAGACTCCAGTAACCACGGCTGAGCTGGCCTCATGTTGGCTGTATCCCTGTTTTCAGGGCAGAATGGAGGTGGACTAGATGATCCCCACACTTCTAATACTGCAACTCTTTATTGCAATACGGTTTATTTTAGCCTCTCCTGTATTCCTTGCAGACAGAAAATGTTGTAGCCCAAAGGAAAGATTTAGCAGGGAAAATGATTGCTTTTGACAGTATTCAGTGTGGCCTCTTGCTGAAAAGAAGGCGGGCGGGCAGCAGCTCTGTCTTTTTAAGATGACAGATGGGAATACTAACATCAGTGCCTTTGGTTTGCTTCATTTCGCAGAGAAGCCGTTTGAAACTGCAAACACCTCTCACACCGCCCTGAAATATGGCAGCCATAAATCCAGATATGCCTTCTGTGGTGCTCCTTGAATTGTGAGCCTCTCTGCAACGGCATCTCAGCAGAGGGAAGGTTTGTGGGGAGATAACAAGAGCACCGCGCGCTCGGCTGGTTGCCCTGAGATAGTCAAGAGCCAGTGCTCACGCGCTCTCTGCAAGCATCACATTTCATTATGGAAACTTTTTACTTGTTGCTGCTTTTAAATAATCCCCAACTGGGCCTGTCCTCCCTTTCCCCCCATCTGTTTCATATCTGTAGCAAGGAAATAAAAAAGCCCACGTAGGAGAGAGGGGAGGAAGGCTCTTACCCTGTTCTTCACTCACTAACCCAGCATACTAAAAACCCTTGGCTTTGCCTTCACCTTACCTTCATCACTGGATGGGGTTTTTTCCCAAACTTCACACGTAAACTCATTAACATCACTTTTCCATCTGACCCACTTAGAGATCTGCGTCACCGGCGGTGTTTCAGCACTGAGCAATCTCCCTCCACTTTTCTGCTCGTATCCTTGGGAGGAGGGGGGCAGCGCATGTGGGTCTTGGATGAACAGCACTGCCTTTGCACGGATCTATATTTATACAGAACACCTGAATGGGCTCGGATTTACAAGAGTTTTCTCCAGTGAAGCTTCATGTCAACACCTAATGGGGCCCTTTCCCACCTCTGGATGCTGGTGTGTGGAGCCTGCGCCGCTGCTGCAACGCCTGCTCTGCACAGTCAAACAAAGCTGCTTTTTTTAGACTGACAACCTATAATACTGCTGGTGCTGCGGAGAAGTGATAAAGGTAACATTTCACATCGCCAGTCAGAAACTGCCTCTCTTAGGATAACTTGGCAGAGGAAAAAAAAAAAAGGAGGAAGGGAATAAGCACAAAGCAGAGTGCGCAATTGTGAGCAGCGATGACGTCCGTCGCCACATAATCTCTCCCGAGCCATGTTTTGAGCAGGGTTGGGTGACACTGCTGGAGGAAAAGCAAGAACCAGACACCGAAGGGATGCTGGTCCATTGCCCTCCAAGCCAGAGTCTCACGTGAAAAGAAAAAATAATTCTAAAGCGCTGGCTTGCTGTAAAAGATGACCAGTGAACATGCAGTTTTCTGTGGCAAAAATGGTGCTGCCAGCGAGGGGACCGTAGCAGGGGAGGGCCTCCACAGCCATGGTTATTTCCCTGGTTCCCAGACACACTCAGCTTGCCCCAAGGAGAAGGCAGAGTGCAAGGAAGAGAGGCTTAGCTCTTGCTGCCAGCTTGGCAAACCCTCCCTGGGCTCCAACAGGCAACCTGGGATCATTCCATCCCCTGCTTTATCACCTATAATGGAAGAGCAGCTGGCCACATTAGACCCTCTGGCCAGGGTTTTGCAAAGTAAAGCATTCACTGGTGATAGGGGCCAGGAGAGCAATCACCACACTGGTCTCAAGTGCTGCAGTGCTCCCTCCTGTTCTGTGAGGGGACACTCCACCAGCAGCTTTTGCAAAAAAAGCTTTTTGCTTTTTTGCAGAGGGGACCCTTGGATACCTGTCTAAACCTGCTGATGTGCACCCATGAAGGGCTGGAGCCAAAACTCATGGTTAATTTTGAGCTGGGAAAGTCTCTTACGTGCCTTAATTCACAGCAAGCTCTTCACCGGTTGCCTCCCTCACAGGCTCCAGGCAAGTCCTTCAGCCCTACACCTGCTCCTCAAGGCCTGGAGTGGCTCCACTTCGGAGCTTTTGGGAACCCCACCTGAAATGGCTTCACTTTCTCTTGGAGGAACCCTACTGGATATTTAAAGAGTTGTGGTTCACCTCGCATGCTGCTTCCAAGGGCAGATAGTGATTTTCCCCTCGGCTTCCTCCAGCAAGCCACCTTACCCCAACCCCATCAGTGGCACATCTCCCTGCATACCTGGGCTCACCTCGCTTGCTGGACTATGATAGGTTCAACAATTCCTTTCCAAACCTGTATCATCATACTTGGAGGTCCAAAAACTTTGGCTCCAAAACCTCCCCCCAGGCAGCACAGGAGCATGGGAACACCGTTTACACAAAGCTGGCTTTGCAGGCAGTCCTGCCTTTTCACTCAACCAGGTTTATTCCTTCAAGTAATCTCCTTGCAGAAGAAAGGGCAACGGGAAAACGTCTTAAGCTCAGACTCCTCTACGTTACAAAATCACCTGGGAGACTTTTCTTTGCTGTAACAAAAGCTGTGCTGTGCCCTGATAGAGAAACTGCCTGCCAGAGAAGAGTCTGGAGGATCTGAAAGTTCACTGCTCAGGGGTGAGGGAAAAGGGTCATTGCTTGCTTTTTGCTCGGTGTTTTTGTCTGAGGCTGTTTTTTTTTTTTTTAACAGGGCATTTTAGCAAATGGATTTTTATCCCTGGATGATGGTTGTCCTTTTGCCTCTCAGCTGTTATGCCCTTCCTTTGATCCTCCTTCAGGACCCTTTTCTGCAGGTCACGGGAGAAGGACTGATCAGCTTGTTTTTAGCTCAGACGTAGAAGCAGTGAAGCTGCAGAGGGAGGCTGCAGGCTATTGATCTAGTAAGATCTGAATGAACGTGATATTTGATCTGTAATTATGTACCAAAGAGGCTCTGCAGGGCAGGCAGAGTCAGCATTTTGGATAGGATGTAATGTGGTTTTTTTTCCTGTTACCGTAAATTAGCTGCGAGCGCACCTTTACATCTCATCTTACAGTGCTCCCTGTCACAGATCTCTGCCTCCAGCCGTGGGCAGAAGAGCAGCACTGAGCTACTGTTGCTCCTCCAATGCCCTTTTCACATGCCATTCTTGGCTTGCTTTCTGTCTGGGTTTCACCAGGCTGTAAAAGTTAACTAGGTGCCTCAGTCGTACTTTACGAGGCTACAGTTTAATTTAGAAGCTCATTTATGCAAGTTGTTCGTCTCTCCCTCTCTTCCATTAGAAGGCAGCTGTTGGATCCACCCTGTGTGCAGTGGAGCGATGGCTGTGGATAAAGAGCTGGGAACTCACCACTGGACTGCAGTGAGAAAAGACAGTAACAAGGCTGGGCTTGCCCTGAAGGGATTTGGAAACACTGCCCAGGTGTGTAGGACGGTGCTAGGAAAGGCAAAGCTCACCTGGAGTTGACACTTCCAAGAGGCATCAAGGGTAACAAGAAGAGTCTCTACCCAACATTAGGAGCAAAAGGCGGAATAAGGACAACAGGGCTCCCCCAGTTCCAGCAGGTGATTTAGTGACAGCAGAGGCAGGTAAGGCTGAGGCATTTGTGGCCTTATTTGCCTCAGTCTTCAGCAGCAAGGTCTCCCAGGCCTTGCAGGGACAGGGTTGAAAGGGGAAGTAGAACAACCAGCAGCAGATGAGGATCAAGTCAAGGTTTGCTTGGAGACTATCCTGCCCATGGGACCCACCAGGCTCCCCCAAAGGTGCCGAGGGAGGAGGCTGTTGTCCTCACAAGGCTGCTCTCTATCGTGTTTGAAAGGTTGTGGAGGTCAGGGGGTACCCCAGCAAGTGGAGAAAGGCAAACATTGTACCCATCTACAGCAGAGGGCAGAAGGACAATCAGGAGACTGCAGCCCAGTCAGCCTCATGTCAATCCCTAGGAAAATCAGGAGTGAGGAAACTCAGGGACTGAGTTATCTTGGAGCATCTTTTGGACACGGGAAATAAAAGAGGATGACTGGGAACAGCCAGCCTGGACTGAGGAAGGATAAACCATGTTGGATCAACCTGACTGCCCACTGGGTTAAAAATCTGGAGGGAGCTGTGAATGAGGAGTCAGCTTCTCCACTGTCTGGAGACTGAGCAGATGAAGATGGCACCAGGGGCTCATCCCAGCCAATTTGGGGTATTAGGAATAGTTCACTCCCTGCTCACAGGCCACATGTTCCCAGAGGTGCAAACTTTCAGGTCCAGGACACGTCCTGGCATTCTGCATTTTACAGTAGCAACCAAATAAATAGCATTGCAAAACCTTTGGCTTTTCTTGTTTGGTGTCAAAAAGGAGAAAGTGAACAAACTTAACAGAAATAAGCCTGCTCACACGTCCCAGCATTGGTGCACGTCAGACCTTAAGAAAATTATGTTTTCCAACCAGTGCTGCTCTTCTTTCCTTGCCCCTTGGTGGTGGTGATGTCAGTGGGTCCTTTTTGGAGGGCTGTCCATACCTCAACCCCGCAAATGTACATTTCCAAGCGGGTTGAGTTTCACAGCCTCCAGGGAGCAGTGACACTGTCTGATTTGGCCAGGAGGCTTAACAGGCAGTGAGCCTGTCAACGAGAAATAACAACTCTGCCAAAAAATCTAGGGCAGCATCTCACCTTGCTGGGGATGAGAGCTCACCTGGTTGTGGACACATGAGACTGCAGCTCTTGGACACTCTAGAAAGCCCCGGAGCTGGGATTTCAAAGGAGATACAGCCCTATTGGCTTTCAGGCCAAATTTCCCAGGAAAAAAAAAAAAAGGTTCATCTAAAAATAAAAAGTTCAGACATGCAAAACCAAATAACCATAATAAAAATAATGAGGTGGTTTCCCCCGATAATTACACATTCCAAGATCAGACATTCTGTACTTGCACACAAAATATGCTCCCTGCAGGTTTTCCAAAGCTCAGGTTTCTTTTCAGGGAGCAGCACTTTCTGTGGGTTTCTGGTTTCCTGCAAAGGTAAATGTTTGTTTGTATACAGCTGGAGCCCTTTTTACTGGCCATTAATAACTGCACGCTAACAGGCTACGGAAAGCCTTGATATTCAGAGTATGAATATTGATGCTGTGAATTCGTGTGAGGCATTTTGCATTTATTACTACACATTATTTGCATAGTGTCTGCTGAGGGTTCTGTACCCCTGTGGTTCATATGTATGTGAATAAATCAGTGAGCATTAGTTGCTGAGGCTTAGCCTGTGGGCTCTGGATTCAACTGCAGCATTGCTGTTGAATCTATGAAGGGAAGGTCCAGTCCAAGAAGACGACTGAGGTTTGCAAAATTGTTGAAACTGGTACAATTTGAATTGTAGCCTGAACTGGAGTTTTACAAGCAGTTGTGACAGACTTCGAGGGTCTAAAATCTTCCCTGCACATCTCTGGGAGCAGGATCAGGGCAAAACACTGAAGGCATGTTACAGAAAAGCCGGTCTTTTATTTTCTGTTAGGATGGCACATGTATCTAACATTTGGTGAGTGCTATTGATGTCTTTGATACATTTGCAGAAAGGAGCTGTTAGGATTTTATTTTCCTTTTAGCTCTGAACTTCCTCAGTAGAATTTCCTTATATCCCAAAAGAACCTTGCAAAGAAATGAGATTTCTTTTTGTCCTTATATTGCATCCTCCATGGATGTGGGAAGTTTGTTTCCTTGAGCAGCCCACTGAAACTGCTTTCCCAAGAGATTTACCAAAACATGCAGCTGTAGCAAAGAGAGCCCTCATCAAGCAGCGAGGCAATTCCCAGGCTGCCAGTGGCACAGAGCGATGGAGTCAGTGTCTCTGTACCATATTCCTGTGCCCATAGCCTGGAGAATTTCAGATATGGATGAGGGTGAGCATGCCCTGCGCCCTGAGAGCCTGACCAGGATGGCTGCAGTGAGGGACATTCCTACTGGTACCCAGCACAGTGCAGACAGCTGGAATCATTCCAACATCCATCATCATCCATAACCACCTCCCTGAGATGCCCCATCCCATTTGCCTAAATAAATCCTGCTTTTAGAGCAGGGGGGGCGCAGTGGGAGCTCTGGAATGCAAGCCCTACCTCTGCAGACCTCCCTCTGTCCCCCACCAACCCACTACACACCCACTGCAAGGAGCACAATGCTGGCCCATGGGCTGGGAGCTGGGAGCAAAGCAAACCAGATTCTGGTGTCCTGGTGCACAAACCAACGAGCAATTTGCATAATTAGGGCAGTGCGGGTTTGAAAATGCTCCTTTGGGTGCATGGCAAGCTCAAAGGGATCCTGCTAAACCTTCCTGTGGCTTGCTGGTTCTCTCTCTCTCTCTGTCTTGCCCAGGATGAATCTTTCACAGAGATTTTTAGCCTGTGTTACCTCTCACCTCTTGGTTGAAAATATTTTTATCACACCTCACTGCACACAGAAACAAAGTTTCTTAGATGATAACAATATTCAAAAGCTGTGATCCCTTCTTCTCCTTTGCAGGGGAGGCGCTGGAGATGAGGAAGGCATCTCTAGCCCTCCAAAAAACTCTGGGATCGATGCAAAAATGCAGGGCTGTCCCTGGGATTCATGTTCCCTTTCTTCAGCTGTCTTACACAGCGTGTCACATCTGCCCCTTGTGGCAGCACTGGTGTAGGGCTGAAGGGCAAACTCGTGGGGGAGGGCAACTCGTGTCCCCTTTTCCCAGTTTTGGGGAGGTTACCCACAACCTCTTGGCTGTATGAATCGTTCCAGCCCAACCGGTTCCTTCTGCTTTCTAATTTTTTTTTTTTTTTTAAATAATTTCTAATGCCAGTTGCCTTTGCTCTGCCTGTCACAAGGACCAAGAGGCTTTGTGAAGATCTTAGCGTGTCTGTGGCATTAAGCAGTGACTCATCTGACTGGCACCCACCCCAGCAAGGGATGTTCGTGTGCTGGAAGGCTCCTGGCCCCAACCTGTGGCACAGCCCTGTCACTCCTGACTGGTGACAGGAAAAGCAGTTTGTAGCAGACAAGCCTCATCAGGGGTGATGATGGCATTGCATGGAGAGATGGTTGGGTTCACCTGCAAGTAATGTGAGTCCTCAGAGAGAGAGAGAGGAGTTGAAGGGGTGGGAGGACACAGCACATTCAGGGCTTTGCCATCAAATCCGAGACTAGAAATCCAAGAGCTCTGCAGCAGCCACTGAAAACCCCTTCACCTGCTACCACGTGAAATCCCTGACCTCTGTGGCCTGAAGATATGCACCACTGGCTCTGGATTCATGTGCCACATGTTAAAAAAAAAAAAAAAAGGCTGAATGTTTCCAGGTGAACAACCTTGGAATTTTGTGTCTGAATGAATTAATTAATTGCTTAACAAATTTATTGATGAGTTAACATGGCTAGACTAATGGTCATGTTCTACTCCAGCACTTGTGGGTCCCTGCAATCCCCTGGGTCAGGGTGAGAGGAGAAGGACAGACAACCCCATAGCCAGGGCAAGGAAAATGCCAAGGTTTGGCAGTACCAGGCTGTGTCCTTCAGCTGTCTTTGCTCCTGAGTACACCCAACACCAGGCTTCCAAGGGTTTACTGTTCCCCTCCCTGTCTGTCTAGCCTTCCCCCCACCTGATCTGAGCCCAGGAAAAAGGACACACACCACCTCTACGTGACCAGTGCCACAGCCACTGGGATCAGGCTTTCACTGACATTAGCAAGAGCTAGATCAGGCCTCACCAGCTCAGTGGTGATGGCTGAGAAGGGGGTGATTAGCCGGGTTTGTAGAGGCTGTGCTCTGCAGGACCTGGGGACAGCCAAGCAGGGCCCCTTCAGGCTGTGCTGTTTGTTATTCAGCCCCCTCCAGGAGGATTAGAGCACGAGGCAAAAATTTTTTGGGCGTGTGATAAGATTTTCTTCCCGAATTTCACGCTGAGTTTGAGCTCGCTAATCTTCCCCTCCGGAGCGCGGTAGACGGCTCCTCGTACAGCCGACGCGAAATTTTAATCCCTTGCCCAGACCCAGCCACGCGAAACCCACTCGTGACGCCCCTCCCGTCGTTCGGGAGCCTCCCCGGGAGCAAGCGACACCCAGCAAATCCCAGGGTGGAGAAGATCCCCCCCTCCAGAGCCCCTGGGCATCCCGTCCCTTTCCCCTCCTCTCCTGCAGCTGCTGACATCAGCACAAAGCGGCTCAGGAGGCGGCGTGGAAGGATCAAGGAGCAAAGCCGAAAATTGAATTAGCGCTTATTAGGAGGGCGGCTGGCGGGGCTGCCGAGCGGCCACGTGTGGAGCCGCGGGTCCAGCGTGTCCCACACGTGGGGCGCCTGGGAAGTTCCCCTCTGCCTGAACCCACAGTGGGAGAGCCGAATCCAGCCCTCCTCCTCCTTCTCCTCCTGCTGCTCCTGCTCTGCAAAGGACACACGTCAGGGCCCAGGCGGTGGCGTCCGCGCTGGAAGCGCTCCACGTAGGGAGGTGGTGGCATTAGGGAGCCGAAATACCCTGAGCAGAGGGACTTTGGCGTCACAGAGGTGGTGGCTGTGCGTGTCCCCCCCTCCCCCGGCCTCCCCCACTCGAGAGCACTTGCTCGCCGCTCCGTAAGCAGGTTTATTACCCGCGGAGCCTGTGTGCTAATTGCATTACTAAGCACAGTCCTCATTAGACAGGAGGCCAAAAGGGAGCACCAAGTTAGTGTCAAGCATGTGTGGAGAGAATTTACATTGATGCTCGTATTTAACGCTCCAGCTGGGGCATATTGCAGACCCCAGGGTGAGCAGGACTGATCTCTACGTGGATCAGAGAAATCCTCCTGGGACATACCTCCCTGACGTAGCAGGTTCCCCAAAAGTCCATTTTTGTCTGCAGCCAAGAAATGCTGCCACGTGGAGGGTGTTGGGTGACAGAGTGAAGGAAGGCCCATGCAGGGACTGGGTGGGTTCACCTTATACTGTCAAGTTTGATTTCTGTTGCCTTCAGCCCCTGATGGATTGAAACATCCTCTGTAACAAGGCCCAAAGAGCTGTGGGAGCTCTTTGAAGCTCCACACTTAGAGAAAAATGCTTGGCTACTGTTAATCTTCCTAATAACATGGGTCTGCCTCTAGATGTAAGTGCTAGTTATTAATTCAAGCAGTTCCTTCTCCATTCAAAGGACATAAAGACCTCATTCATTGCTTTGTACCTGCCCATCCTCCTTTGCAGACAGTTTGCTTGGTGAGACAAAAAAGTGCTGTTTCACCACGTCCCCTTTGTTAAAAGTGCTGCCTGTCCCAAATACAGCATCCTAATATTAAATATTTCACAGTGCTGCGTGGGAACGTGCTACCTCAAAAGCAATTTAGTGCCTGATGCTTTTGACACTGAGTAGTTGAGAGGGCTCCAAACGTGGGATTGTGGGTCAGAAGAGGAATACTGCTTGGGGCCACTGTGGGACCTGTTTGAGGCCAGGCTTCCTGAGGGTGCTGTTCCCTGGGAGACGCGAGGGGAGCATTTCAGAAGCAGACTGGAGCCTCAGATATGGTACCTTGGTCTCACATTACTCCTTCATCTGGGTTTTGCAGTGGTGCTGGCAGGATTTCAGGTTGGGAGGGAGCTCTTCTGGAGCCACTGAGACCCATATGGGATGGATTAGCATTTGATGGAGCTGTTGCAATACCACCCAGCTCACTGGAGTGAAGGCTAAGCATTCTGCAGAGCCTGTGGCACGTTAGCCCTGTCCCAATTTGTCCTGCAAAGCTTGGTGGTTTTTTGTTGGCTTGCAGAGCAAGCTGTCCTCATCCCCCTTGTAAACACTGGCATTCCACTCCCTCATCAATGTTTTGGCATGAACACCATGAGCTTCCAGCTTTAGCTACTGCTGTGCTTTTTGGGGAGGGGGGCTGTGGGCTGGTGAGGGGACAGGGATGGGACCACAGGCACATGGGGAGGAGGAGGACTATGAACATGATTAAAAGACTGGAGCTTCTCTCTTACAAGGAAAGGCTGAGGGAGCTGGGGCTGTTCAGCCTCCAGAGCAGACAGTGAGAGGGGACCTCCCCCAGGTCTGGGGGGACTGCAGGGAGGGGGCAGAGGATGGACCAGGCTCTGCTGGGGGAGCCCAGCAATGGCACAAGAGGAACGGGCAGGAACTGATGCCCAGCAAGTTCCACCTGGACAGGAGGAAGAACTTCTTTGCTGTGCAGTGACTGAGCACTGGAACAGGTTGCCCAGAGAGCGTGTGGAGTCTATTTCACTGAAGATATTCCAGAAACATCTGGACACAGTCCTGTGCCGTGTGTGCTCTGGGATGGTCCTGCATGAGCAGAGAGGTTGGGACAGATGACCCACTGCAGTTCCTTCCAACCTGACCCACTCTGTGTTTCTGTGACTTGACCTGCAGGGTTTCTCAGGGCTCCTCAGGGTCACAGCCTCTGGTCTTCTCACCAGCACTGAGCATTTATGTTGGCTTGACCATACACATGGAATTCTGAAACTTTATAGCACATCTTACCCTTTCCCTGCATCTTTTTTTTTTTTCCCCATGCACTGAGCACTGGCTCAGATAACAATTTTAAAATCTTGCAGTTTTGAGATTTCCCAGCATATACTGGCAGAGTGCTGCTATTTCCAAGTTCTCCCCTCAGGGCACACAGTCCCAGGCTGTGTCACTGCCGGACTTTGCTGGCTGAGCCAAAGAAGGGAAAGACAATGTCATTGTGGATGGATGCAAAGGACTGCCTTCCTCATTTGGCAGATGAGAGACCATGGCCACTTTGAGTCACTTAAAGTATTAATGCCATCTCCAATAAAGGCTTTGCTTCCATCTTTCTCCTTCTCTTCTTTATCCTTTTCAGTGATGTTGGTAACTGTTTTTCTTCAAAATGTCAGAAAGAAGGTGCTTGGATTTTTCCTCGGGCATAAATATTTGTCCAATGGAGCACATATCTACTGTCAGCTTCTTTCAGCCCAGGACTGCAGGGTTCCAAGACTTATAAATGATTTGAAAAATGTAGACCACTTTTATGTGTCTGACTCAGCTCCCTCTCCCTCCAACAAGAACACCGTGGCTAACAGAAACCTCTTGAGCTCAATTATATGGATATTGACATTTATTCAGCTGTGACGTTCAGGGCTAGAGACAATAAGTGATTTTTTTTCTTTTCCAGCATCACCTCAGCAGTCCTGCTGCCCATGGGGAAACACTAGCACGTGGCATTTTGCACTGAGCACCTATTGCAAACTTTGCTATATTGACTGACACTCTCTGGCAGCCGAACGTGTCTCTGCTGCACCCATGTCTGGCAGGCAGAGAGTTTCTGTAGTTACTTACTGACCTAAGAAAACCCAAGCAGTCAGTCAATTATTTCTCTTTATAGTCAGATTTAGTGCCTGATGTGGAGCTGAGCAGTCAAGAGAATCACAGTGTGTGAGACAGTTCATTTTGAACTGCCCTTGCTGTGGGGCTACATGGAAAAAAAACTCCCACTGCACAAGTTTTTAAAGTATCAGTGCCCTGCTCTGTTGCCACCCTTTGGCTCAGTGGGACAAGGAGGAAAGAGGAGAGGGCATCACATTGCCCCCACTAGCACTGGGACAGGGCAGAATTCTGATTCCACCACAAGCAAAGGTCTGTAGGGTCGTCCTTGCTATCAGGAACAGACCTTTTTTCAGAGCTTGCCAAGGAGCAGGAGGGAAAACTTGTCAGACAGCAAGGAAAGAAGGCAAAAAGGGGAATTTTTTTGACTGGAGGTCCAGGCAAGTGACTTTTTCCCAGTCCCCTGCTTTCTTATCACCTGGATACAGTTAACCCAAGAAATTGTGGATTTACCATTACCTACTGAGGGTGTCCCTGCTTGCGGCAGGGGGGTTGGACTGTATGATCTTTGAAGATCCCTTCCAACATAAACCATTCTGTGGGATGAAGAACAGGCTTGGACAACTAAGGAGATGTTGGAGCTGAGTGAATAAAAAACATTTCAAGAAGGTCCTGGTGAAGAAAATTGCTCACATCTTCCCCTTTGCAGAGTCCTTCTACAAAGATAAAATTTCACGCCCCTCAAAAAAAAAAAAAAAAAAAAGGTGAGGGGCATTTAAACAAAATAATTCGAAGGCTCCTGTCTTCTAACTTGGGAGTTACTGCACCATCTGTGAGCAAGCTCTAGGGTGCCTCACTGGGAGCACAGAGGTAACTCAGTCTTGCAAAACCCATGACTGCAACGCATTTGACTTAAAAAACCGAAACCCCAGGAAAAAAAAAATAAATCTTTATCCCTGCTTTTGCCTGGATGAACCAGAAAAGTGTGTCTGTCTTTTCAGGAGACGGCACTGCTGCAGATTGAGCTGTGCCTATTATTCAGCTGTGCCCAGCCAAAGCTGGGGTCCTTTGTTTCTCCTTTCAGTTTTCCCACAAATACAACCTATAGCCGGTGCCACGCTTCTCTTTTTGTCAATATATTGCTGGGCTTTATCGGCAGAGCTTTTATTGCAGCTCTCCCCTGCGGTGAACAAAGGTTAGAAAGGACCAACCCCGAGCGTATCTGCGAGTGGGGCTTGTGTAATCGGGGAGCGCTGCTGGTGCAGGGCTCCGCTGACGTAACCGGCTGGGGAAAATTACCGAGATGCCTGCTGAGGGACAGAAGTGACTAACTCTCATCAGCAGAGTCCCGGCTTCTGAAGGAGCTGCTGCTAAGGCAATGGGCTAAAATAGACCTGGAGGGAAGCTGATTTCGAGCAGCAAGGGCCCTTTTTATTTATTTTTATGAGGAGCGCTCTGCGCGGATTGCGTGTGGAACTCTTTGTGTGCCCCTGTGGAAACCAGAGGGATAAACAAACCTGGGGGCGACTGCTGGAGCTCAGCATCCTTTTGCTGGCATTTATCAGCCCCTGGCAGGATCCCCACGAGGATCCCAAGGGCAGCTGAGACCTGGCCAGGCCGCAGGCTGTCCTGCTCCCAGTCCTGCATTAGATAAGCAGAGCTGTTCCTCAGAGCATCATCCTGCTCCTAAAAGGAGCGAAGTGCTGGGAGCTTGCGTAAGGAGACGGAGCCATCAGACGCAGGTCTCTCTCCTCCAGCTGGCTGCTGTGATTTTGGGGGTGCTGAGTGCTGCCTGAGGCTGTGCAGCGGCGCCTGGCTGGAAGCCACGAGATCTCAAGGGTGAGAAGAGCCAGAGCAAAGCCCTGGTGAAAGCCCTGGGAGCCCATCCAGAGCCAGGGATTCAGGGTTTGGCCCTCGATCTAATCCAGGAACAATCCCACTCACGTTGCATAGGCTGCACCTGCTCAGGGCTGGAGGAGGGAAAAGGTGGTTTTCCAGCCTTGCCCTGTGGCTTTTGTCCTTGGTGGTGGGGCAGGAGGAACCTCCAGTGCTTCTCACAGGGCAGGGGGGAGGATGTAAAAAGAGGGGGAGTCCTTGGCTGAGAGCTCCTTCAGCATCAACCTCCAAAGCAGGGGTGTCCCCACGATGTGCCAACCCCGCAGCCAGAATTAAGGCACATTTCACTCCCTGGTCCTCGCAGGGGGCCGTGCCTGCAAAGTCTGAATCCATGTCATGACTCCCAGCCCCACACCTGATCCTTCCACTGTGTGGCTTCTGGGCTACAGATGTGCAACGACGCTTTCCTGTCCAACTCCGCGCGACTGAGAGAGCCCATCTGGGCTCCAACAAATAGGAAATCAGACCGTGTCTCATCCCCTGCCAAGCTGGAAGCCAGTTACAGACACAGAGAAAAAGCCTCCTGTCCCGGTTTCCTCTGGAAAAGCACAAGGGGCTGGACATAAGGAAAGCAGCAAATCTGTGCTGCTGGAGCTGGTCACCATCAGAAAAAAGGATGGCAGTTTGTCCTGGCTGTGAGAGGCAGCACTGACCTATCTTGCTGTCACTGGGGAGGACAGAGTGGCTGCATCAGTCCCCCCAACAGCTGGATGCCAGAACCAAGGGGCACCCAGAGGTCTGAGGTGGGAAACACTTGTGCTAAAAGGGACCCCGCTGGCACGGCTGGAGCATCTCCTCTGCCAGATGTGAATTGTACGTGCAGGAGTGATGCAGTCACTGGGTATCTCTGGCAAGGTGGACAGAACGAGATCTGAGGTGTGGACAGCCAGCCCAGGAAAGCCTGGGCTTTCCTGGACATTTCCAAGGCTTCACAATCTTTCTGCAGCTACTTAGGAGGCACAAAGCTTTTGCACAAACATTGCCTGTGGTACAGGCCAGTGTAACAAACAGCCACTTTCTACCTAATCCTGTGCACAAACTACGTTACTATCACCATATGAACAGTAGGTGTATCTGTCTTTGTAGACTACTGGCTGCTGTAAATGTATCCCTGTTGGCTTTAAATCCATGCCTGCTTGTCTGATGATTGGTTTAACTGGTGCTAATTCCCTGGAAATGAATGGAGCTACTCATCAAATGTTTCTCCCAGCGAAATGTGCCTTTTCTCCCTCAGGCAAATCAAGAGGTGCCCTGGGAGGGTGAGAAAAGCCCTGGGAAGCAAGGATAGCTTAAGGAATAGCCATGAGTTTGTGGGTAGTCCTGGGGAGCCAGGACGTGCCTGTCACAAGCCCAAAAGCTGCCACAGGTCCTGGGAAGCCCTGGCCCTTCTGTGTCCTGAGTGGTGCGGATTGTCAAGGCACCGAGAGAGACATGGAACTCTCCAGGTGGACCAGATCAAAAGAAAGTTGTTTCCACCAGGTCTGTGACTGTAAAGAAACAGACTCTTTCCGTGCATCTCTCCCTTGCATTTGTGTTAATCTGATCTCCATGGGGGGACAGGGAGCATCCCCTGCATTCAGCACCATTCCGTGTAAGGCTGGGGGGAGACATGGTCATGGGATCATGGCCCTGCCCTCAATCCCACCACAGCCATGCCATTCCAGAGAGGTGTTTTTGCCTATTCACAGAGCACACAGACTGTTTGGATTCACAGCCAACATGAGGCCTCCTGCTGTCTGCCCGTGCGCAGTAGGTTGCTCCTGTTGATACACGTGCAAACAAACATCCAGATACATATCCTATCACAGAAAAACAGGCATTAAAAAGTAGCTTTGCTGGTGTTTCATGGCAGCAAACGACACCAGCCTGGGCTGTGTGTTGTAAAAGGCTCTGAAAGGTGTATTCAGGGGAAGGCAGTGTGGGAAGCGTGTGTCACGGTGCCATGTGGTGCCTGAGTCAAGGTTTAATTGCTGAGGCAACTCCCTGAAGTGAAACCGAAGTAGACACGGCTGAAAACTGGAAGTCAGAGTAATTGTCTTTCCCCCCTTTATAACTGACTGATCTTTTATATTTAGTTTTAACCCACCTGTTGCCAGGAACATTCACCTCCACAAAGAAGTGGAGAACTGGTACTCCACAGGAGTGTCAGTCAATCCTGAGGGTATCTGAATCTGCCCAGAGATAAATGTTTAGGCAGTGGCTGATTACATTTTGTTATATTGACTAGACAAAGACTCAGAATTGGTGTCTGTGGGGGGAAGTGCTGCTCTGCTACAGTCCTTCTGCATGACCTTGTTCTGGTCATGTAACTCAGTGCGTCTCATTTTCTGGAATAACATCACCCATCACCCAGATCTGCTGCAAGCTAGCCTGCTAATTACTACTAGGGTGCTTTAGGAAGCTGTGCTAGTGTTCTAGGAAGAAAGCACTGTTGAAATTATTTCACAGCTGAGCACCTCAGGCTGGCTGGAAATGGTTCAGGACAAGAAAAATGGACTTTCACAATGTGGGGGCCCCTTTAGGGCACAGGATTTGAGGTGACTCAACAGTGAAGAAGGATTTGTTTGGTGAGTGAACACAGGTGTGCTGAAAAAGCGCTGTGATTGCTTCCTCCAAACCAGGCAGAAAGAGATTGCCATATATTTACTGTCTCTAATGTCACTCCTTGGACACCTCAGGGGTGTTCCCTCACAGCCCACAAATTCTCATCCGTGATCGGGGTCTTGCGCATCAAGATGACTGATGCATGATCTGCTCTGCAGAGGAAATATGTATTAGCAGGTACAAAGATACAATCCATAAGAGCAAAAATCTTCACCACTGTGTTTCTTTTTTTTATAAATTCAGACTCCTCTGGGGGGCAATGTGGTAAGAACCAAAAAGATGGGTTTTTTTAGGGGGATCACACTCCATCTTTCTCTCAAGCAAGTGGCCGGGGGGGGGGGGGGGGATGTTTTATGGGGGCAAATGGAGACTGAAGCACAAATTTTAGGGCCCAAATCCACCCACCCCTGCCAGCACACCCACCTCTTTTGCTGTAGAGTTTGTGCACTGTGCTTGGTGTGGTTGATTTTTCCCAGGCTGCAAGTGGAAGTCACCTTCATGACTTATCCAGCTCAGAGCTTGAAAAAACTGGTGTCTCTCAGCTTCCCACAGTGTAACAAGACAGAGCAACTGGCTCTAAGTAACTCCCAAACAAGTTCAGGAGGGCCAAAATAGATTTAATGGATGGCACAGAGTTCATTTCCCAGCAATATTAGTCAGCTATTGCTTTTCCTCTGTTTCCCCACCTCCTTTGCACTCGAATACACAAGAAAATTCTGTCATAAAAAAGTTTCAGAGCTCCAAAATGGGGAGGTGAATGAAGGCAGATTTTTTAACCTTGCTTAAAGTTTTAAAGCCACCTCTGTTTTGTCATCGGAAAGAGTTCTTGAATGTGGAGGAAAAAAATAAATATAATATTTCAAAACCATTCTGAACTGTAAGAATATTGCACCCATAAAAATGCCAGCCCGAGCTTATAAAACTTTAACAGTGGTAATATTAAAAATGCAGAGGGGACCAACAGAGAGCAAAAGGGAGAGCAGTAAAGAAAAGAAGAACCTGGCAGGAAGAAATACACAAAAATATGTGGCTTAGCTCAGGTACTTTAGGCATGGGCTCGGCATGAACTAAATACTTTGCCACTCCAACACAGACCTTTTGTCAGCAGCAGCTGTTGGGGTGAAGGGATACGGGAGCAAATGCCTGGGATTTGCGAGCTGAGAGAGAAGTGGAGATAGAGAGCACATCAGATCTAAGGGGCAGGGATATCTCCAACCTGGTGTGCAGGAAGGACAACCATTTGTAACTGCAAGGCTGATAGTTACAGCTTTTCATGAAGCCACCAGGCCAGTGCCTGTGGAAGGGGACAGGAGAAGAGCTGACATCATAGCTGGGAACAGGGAAGGCAAAGGGACTGGGGAACGTGCTGGGAGTAGCCATAGACCGGTTCATCTGGCCCCTGCAGGATAAAGGTGGGGGGATAAACTCTGCAGGAAGGATGGAGACAAGACAGTGCATGATAAATGGAACAAAGGAAAGGATAAGGTTTCCAGCTGCACAGTCTGTGCCTGCCTTGCTCGAGTCAGGACACAGGGGAGACCAGGTCTGCCTGATTCCTTGTTTGCCAAGCAGGGATGTGCTCATTAAGATGAGGCGCCCTGAAAGAAATTTAGTCTGGGTCAAGAACCAGCCAGTGGGCAGAAAAAAGGCCATGTAGAAAAGGGAATTAAAATCTGGCAGCGAGCTCCTGGTGGAGTTCATCGAGGAGCTGTCTTGGACACTATCTTAATCCTTATTTTCTTTAAACGACCCTAGCAGGGAAGGCAGGAATGACGTGAAGTTGGGAGTCACTGCTGGTACTGATAAGGGTTGGAATAGTGAGTAGGAGGAGCTGGTTGCCCTTAAGGGTGAGACTGAGACAAATGGGAGGTAATTTAGCAGTAAAAAATGCACCGCCATGTACTTGGACACAGCAAGGAGGAATTTCTGTGGTATCCTGGCAGCTTATCCACAAAGGAGCAGAGATAGATCACTCAGCCATAAGATGGCTGTGAGCCACCAGGAAAGGCAAATGCAAATGGAATCAGTATTTCCAGGAGGGCCTGGAGAGAGCAGTGCCAGGGGATGAGGACCCATGGAGACCTCAGCAGTGCTCGGGACTGTGCTGGAGCTGCTGGAGATATCTCCTTGTGCCAGCTCAGGCCTTTCCCTGCGCCCTGTGATGGACCTTGGCAGCTCCCTGCAGCCTTGGGGGGCTCCATGGGGATGTGGCCACTCTCCCAAACCACTTCTTTCTTTCCAACATGCCCACTGAAAAGAGAGATGAGTGATTTAAGCTTGAGGATAACGCTTGCCGTTGAGCAAATGCCTCTGAACTATTCCTGACTGTGCTCAGACGAGACATGACAGCACTAATGACTGCTGGAGGAATGGAATGCTGCAAAGGCTTTCCTGCAGGAATCCTGGGAGCAAAGCACTGCCCAGTTTTAAGCTGGAGCTTTGCAAGCCAATGAAGGCAGTTGCATAACATGACTATGGGTGACAGAAGAAGATGAGACACAACAACCCAGGAGATCCTGTCCAGTCCCATGATTTTAAACTCGTTATCTGTAGGGAGAGCTACAGAGATTGATAGAACAGGGGCATCCAGCTAGACACACTGGTATTAAATCTGTGGATGAATCATGGCCAGTACTCTGGGATAAATAAACAAGGTATGGTTTATTTCAGGCTTGTCTTTGGAAAGCCCCCCTCATGACCTGGGAATTTAGAGTCTCCGGGGTAAGGGAAGTAAAAGAAGCCAAGATAGACAAAGCCACTGCATCAAAATGCCTCCTTTGAAGGGCAGTGCAGATCTCTGTTGACCTCTTAAAGCGCAGGACAGACACAGCTCTTACCTGTGCCAGCTGACCCACAGGCTTGAAGGGACCTCTAGAAAGGACTAGAAATCCCCAAACCAGCCTGTCGTCTTAATCCAATGCATTAATTATATAAGTAGGCAACAAATGAAGCTATAACAAGAATCTACCTGGATGCCACCTTCTTCCATGGTCTGGAAAACCATAAATGTTTCTATCACACCCTTTTTAAGCAAAATGACCAAAAAGGACAGTGACCAGATATCACTACATGCCCTGGGCATGGGTTTGGAGGGCCAAGGCAAGGGCAAGTAGGGTGGTGACCTCTCAGGGTCAGTGCTGGCTGTGTGGGATGCCACTGGTATATCTGGCATGACAGGAGAGGCAGTGTGTTCAGGAAAGGAAAACAGCCACCTGAAAAAAAGGGTTACTGTACCAAGAGTATCATAAGAAGGTTTGTGTCGAGGCAGAGACCCACAGTGTGAGGTCTGACATCCCTAGAGGATGTTGTTGACACCTCTAGCAGGTGTCTTCATCAAGAGGGGATGCAGGGTCCTTCAGGCTCACACTGACAGTATGTTTTGAGGGTGACTGGGGCCAAGGACACTGCCCTTCACCTTCACTGCAGTGTTAGGACAGTTCCCTCAGTTCCCTCCTGCACCTCACCTTCCCCAAAGGTCTTCTGATGGTCAGGATGACCTGTACAGTAGGGCAGGAGGGCCAACATAAGGGCACGTTGGGGACAAATTCCTTCCAGAGAAGGAATTCCAGTATTTGTGATTGCACTGAAAATATCAGTAGACATCTCCTGTGCTGCAGACTGGCTCTCAGGGAGCTTTATCTGTCCTTCCACAAACATGTGATTTTGGTTTTTGTTCTGACTGTGATAACAGAGCCGTCAGAAAGAAGAGTAAATGGAGAGTAATTACAGGGATTAGCATGCAAAAGATGACTACCTTTTGCCTGGGGACTGTATTTTTCTCCCATCTCAGGCACTCTCTGGAGCTAACAGCAGGTAGAGCTTGGTGGCATGAGAGCACTTCATGGGTTCATGGATGCCTCAGGTTTCAATCAAGACCCCTACAGAGAACAGATTTCCAGCCACACAAAGGGCCACACTTCTTTTTGTCTGCAGAAGTGTGGGAATCCAGTGACAGAAGGAGTGTTGGGGTGCCTCTCCAAGGCCCCTGTATGCACACACCAGCTTTGCTCTGGGTACATCAGCCATGGAGAGCTGAGTTTGGCACAAGACCAAAAGTAATGACAAAAACAACCCCCCACCTGATCCTCCCCTTCCATTACGTCCCAGATCACCCAGCTCTGCTGCAGTTATTTTCTGTACCGTGTCTCATGATGGCCTGACAGCAAAGATGTGCCTGCAGACCCTCCACCAGCCCTGCACTGGAGACCCAGGGTGCACTGACACCTCCCCTGCAGTGAGCAGCCAGCAGCAGGTGCCGGAGGATCAGCTACTGAACAACAAAGCACCCACAGCAGCTGGGAAGATGCAATGACCTCCAGTGAAAAGATGCAGACTAATTCCACTCTCTTTGACCCTTTTAGAGGAAATTGTTTCTGTCTCTCAAGAGAGGAGGGTTCGATTTAAAACACGGCGGCCGACTCGCTCTGGCCTGTAAATTGCTTTTAAAGCACCAGTCCTGTGAGAATCCCCCCCTTCAGTTCACCTCCTGCCCTCCCCAGTGCGAGGCAGACTCCAGCTCCTCAAAGACCAGCCAGGCAGCCTAAGTAACACCCCCCTTCAGTGGTTCAATTTCTGCCAGACAAAAGAAAACCGACCCCCTTGATCCTCGCTCAGGAAATGAGAGCGGTTCCGAATGAACTCCACGTGTGAACGGGCTCTGGCCCTGCTAAACTCGGCTGCAGGAAGCTGTAACTTCCTCAGTAGCTGGCTCCTCTCTTCCTGTGCCAGAAGGACTCGCACAGCATGGGGTGGCTGGCTTGGGGAATGGGTCAGGGTCACCCCTGGCTCAGCTGTAGATCCACGTTCTGTGGATCCACAGTGGCTGGGTTGTGGATCTCAGAGCTGGTCTCCTGCTCACACTGGGGGAACCTGCAAATCATGAGGTGGCACCAAGTGCTGGTGAGCCAGACTTGAAGCTTTCTGGTGAAGTGTATTTACTGATTTTGACTACATTTTTTCAGTCCTGGTAGGCTTTGGCCATCCCTCAGGAAGGCTGATGATTGCCTCTGTCTGGAGTGTGGGACACTAAGACCTGAGCAGGGACAAAAACTTTGTTCCCCTGCATCCTGAGCAAAGGAAAACTGCCAAAGGGGAGAGGCTGACCCAGAGTCTGGCTCTTCCCAGCTTGGCACAGCCCGTTTTGTTCATCCCAGGCTCTGGGTAGAAGGATGAGGACTAGATGGGTAGTGTGGGTGGTGGTAATGGGGAGAACCAAAAACTCAGGTACATTATTTTTTTCCCGGGGGAGCAAAATATGTGGGAGATCAACCTCCTGCCAGCCAAAGCACTGACTTCTCAGATGCTCCTGCAAAGCCATCAGGTGTTGGCAAGTGAAACAGCTCCCCAAGATGATGAGATGATGTGTCTGAGTCCAACCAGACCTGCCAGGGTCAAGGGGTAGTTTGCTGTGCCCCAGCCTGTGCTGCCTGGGAAGGCCTTGGTTTTTGCTGTTAATCAGCACAGAGTGGGTGTCACAGAATAAGAGATCTCCAAAGGTCTTTTTTCCGAAGACCTTTAAGATCACCAAGTCCAACCGTTAACCCAGCACTGCCAAGTCCACCACTAAACCATGCCCCTAAGTGCCACATCTACATGGTTTTTTTAACACTTCCAGGGATGGTGGTTCCACCTCTTCCCTGAGCAGCCCTTTCCAATGCTTGACCACCCATTTGGTGAACAAGTTTTTCCTAATATCTAATCTAAACCACCCCTGACGCATCTTCAGGCTGTTCCCTCTCATCTTGTCACTTGTTACCTCTGGAGCCAAGAAGTTAAACACTGGGGTGGTTTCTCTTTCATTCACGGGGAATGCCTTCAACCCACAGGTGATTCTAGGAGGGGTTGGGCACCCCCCTGAGAGTGTGGACTCCTGACCCCTCTTCCACTTTGCATTCAACTTGGACCTGCGTGACCTCCTGATACAAGAGGGGAAAAAAAATCCACGTAGCTGCTTTATGCCCTCTCTAAAGTGAGCTGGTCAATCAGTCTAAAGGAATCCAATTTTTTTGGCTTGTCAGAGGGAAAGTCAGGAGGTGATGTGACCATGGCTGACAACCTCCCCCCAGGAAGAGCTGTGTGCCCAGAGGATCAGTCGGGACGATGAGAAGAAGCACGACAGGATGCCATGGCTGCATGTGTGCCCAGGCAGGCCAGCTCAGATTGGGAATAAAGACATGTACTCACTTCACAGGGATAATTAACCACTTCAACAGCTTACCCAGGGATACAGTGCAGTGCCTTGAAGCCTTTAAAGTCAGGACTGACTGCCTTTCCCGGAGATTTATTAGATCTCCAAAGAAAGTCCTGGGCTTGACGCACAAATCACGCTCTGTGTTGTATCAGGGGTCAGGCTATCCGACCGTAATGACTCCTTCTAGCCTTGAAATTTATGGCCAGTGCCAGAAGGACAAATAACTCCTCCATCAGTGCCTCCTGGAGGAGAGAGAGGGCATGGCCATCTTCAAGGAGAGAGTGACAAAAACACTGCCCAGGTGGCCCCGTCTGTCCTGTGGACATTGATGCTGTGCTGGGTAACAGCCTGGGGACACAGCCCCATCCTCCTCCAGGCTTACCCTCCTAGGCAATCCAAAACCCTGATTGAAACTGGGGAGCTGTCACAAGGAAAGGGCTGATAAATGTTCTGCTTTCTTTCAGGCAGATTTTGTTTTGCAAATGAGGTTTAAACAGAAAAAAAAAAAAGGAGAAGTCTTCCTGCCAATCCTGTTTTAAGGCGTTCACAGCAAAAGGATCTGTGGGTCTCAGCAGATGTCCTATGCCTTAGGATAGCACAGAGAGATTGGAGGGGGAAGGTCAGGCTTCACCCTTCCCACTCTGCCTGTCCCCCTGTAACCCTTCCCCGATGCAGATTTCCATTTCCTGAGCAAGCTGCTCATTCCTCCTGTGCAGGGACTTCCAATTTTCTCTCCACGCAATGATTGCAGCACAGGCTCTGCAAGGGGGAGGGGGAACTCTCTGTAAAAGGATAACTCAGGAGGTAAATCTTCAACAGGATCTGGATAGTTTTAGCTGTGCAACTGTCATTTACATTAATGGAAGACATGCAGCTAAATAAGCGTACTGGAAATACCCTGTTCCCCAGCTGCCCAGTCATATAAAAAAAACCCAACAAAACAAACCAAAACAGAGGAGAAGGAACACAAAGGTTCTGTTCTCCCACTGCAGGAGGCCAAGAGAAGACCCGTGGCAGAGGCAGAGATGTCACTCACTCCTCACCCATCACAGCGCGGGGCAGCAGGGAACAGGCATTCGTGATGCTGGGGGAAGGCCGGCAGCTCTCTGGGCATATGTTACTGTAAATTTGAAATTAGAGCCACTGAGGGGATGCAAAATGACAAACCCAGCTGCCAGCAGAGTGAAGTGTCAATTATTTACCATTTGCTAAAGGACACCGCTCTCTGCAGTCACGCTGAGGGATGTGTGAAGAGCATCTTAATCCATCCGGCGCGTGGGCTGGTGGAGGCAGCCCCAGCCCTCCCCTCTGCTGGAGCAGGGCTTGGGGCTGGGGCATCCCAGCGTGACTCCTGGAATGGCTGGAGCCCACACTGGCTCCCCTGGGTTCAACCCTGCTGGCCAGGGCAGAAAGCAGGGCTGTGATACCTGAGGTCGGGGCAAGGATGGACACACAGACAGCATCACCTCGCACCCCAGCTCGTGAAACCGTGGTTTCCTCAGGGAAAGCTGAGATCAGGCAGCACCTGGGTGCCCACCACAGCATGGCACAGCACACCTGGGCCAGGAGCCACGCTGGGGACAATCTCACTTTGCTGCTCCCACTGCAGTGGGATGTGCAACTTGAAAAAGCAAATGGGGGAGAATTGGAATTTTATAAACTGAGAGTGTGTGTGCAAATAAAGCAGATGGTGAGGGCGTTTGCATTAGCACTCATGCTGAAAGTGCTTAGATTATATCTTCATTCTTAGCTAAATTAGGGCCAAATTTGGGCTGGGAGCATTACTTTAAAAAATCACTGTTCTTCCTGCTGTTGTGGGCAAATGTGGGCTCCCCTGGAAATCTTTATTCATCAAAACATTGCTCCAGTCTGACCAGAACCTTCTATATTTGGGGCCCTGACAAGTCAAGGCACTTCACGAGCGCTGGTGGCTGCTTAATCACAGGGCTCTCATGAGGTTCAGTCATCCTAAATAAGTCACCAAGGCCATGAGTCATGTCACAGGTGGGCTCCACAGTGATTCAAGGATGAGCTGCTCCCTCCTGATTTGTTTCATGATATCATTACCCCAAAGAAAACTCATTTTCAAGAAGTATTCCCAAGCCTCGCAACCCACTTCTTCCACTTGAGCTTGCTCCTTACTGTCTTCCAGGGGAGCCAGCCAGAGGAGCAGGAGATGCTACTCCACCACCTGGACTTGAAGGGAAAGGTTTTAGTGGAGGTCTCACTTGACCTTCACTCACTGCCTACCCAGCCTTCCCTCCAAGGGAACATGGGAAGGCTTTTCCCTGGCTGGCTGGGACAGCATTATCCCCTGGGGACTTCCAGCAGTCAGGCACAAAGGGAGCGCTGTTCTTTTGGTGATAATCCAAAGGGGAGGTACAAAACCCATATAACAATATCTGTTGAAACACCTTGGCTGCAGCATTTCACACACACACCCTCCCCCCCATCCTGTGTCACCTCAAGGACAGTCACACGTGATTGATGCTCGGCTGTTGGGAATCGGCGGATCGTGACCACGGGCTGCAAGCAGCTGTTTCAGAGCTGTTTGCACGCTCTGTGCACAGAGGCTCAGGGTCAGGAGGTGTTTTATGGCCAAACTTTGCATTCTTGCCTGTGTATTCAGGCAAGGGAACTGAGTGTCTCGTGCCCACCACGGCCACGGGCACCCCGCTCACCACGTGCACACCTCCGTGTGTTTGAGGGCCACGTCCAAGGTGAACAAAGAGAAGACCTGAGGTTTCTGCACGCCCCAGAGAGGCAAAAATGGCCAGCTGTTCATTTTTGATCACAGGCACATGGCTTCTCCCTCGTTTATCAGGCTGAGAGCAAAGGGAAAGTTTCCGCCTGTAATCTGTTATCAGAGCCATTGTTGATAATTCCCGTATATCAGCATTTCGGGTGAAAGGTAGGGAATGCCACACCCCAGCAAAACTAGCTGGGGACTTGAAAGTAGAAGATTATTGATCTGGAGACAGCCTTTTGTGTTATAAAATAAAAGGGGGACTAAAATAACTCTGTTTCATGCCGCGTGTGTCCATATCTGCATGTGTGCAAATGCAAAAGGACAAGGCTCATAAGATAAACAGCAGGGATAAATGAAACTCCTGGGCATAATCCAGGACTGCACCATGGTCTGTGGGAATTTTATCACTGACTTCAGCATGGCTTTACCCCACGTTGCAGCAGCAGCTGTGACCTGGGAACTGTGGGGAAATCTCAGGACAAAGACCTGGCACTCACTTCTGGCCTCAGGAGGACCAAAGATGTCAGAGGCTGCTGTAGAGGATAATTCATTTTATAGCACTTGTATGACAGATGCTGTCTCCCAGCGAGTCCTGCATGTTTGGAGCCCAGGATGACTAAGTCAGCTGGCTTTGCAGGAGGTAGGATTGGAAAAAAATCTTTCCATTAAAAAAAAAATTAAACCAGTAAAACTTCCCTGCAGATAGTTTTCACTGCACTGCAGGCGGCCTTCAGAGAAGCACAGGGAGAGATGCTCTTGTCAAAAGCAGGAGCAAGGAGCACTCCTCCTCCTCCTGAGCAGGGAAAGGAGGAGCTGCACAGCGCTGGGTGAGGGGGAAGGGGCCATCTCAAGGCACCCCAAATACTGTTTTGTAGTACCCTGGAAGAGACAGACCCCACAGCCCAATGTCTTGGTGGCAGCATGGCCAGAAGGACAAAATGCCATGCTGAGTAAATCCAATCTGTGCATGAGACCTCCCCATCCAACCAGCTCCAGCCTTTCCAGAGCAGCATCCTGCCCCTGGAGGGCTGCTGCCATGGACCCCAACAGGACAAGCACCAGCTCCTGAGGCAGAGCAGGGACCAAAGAACTTCTTCTCCTTCTTCTCTACACACTGTTTGCTTTGAACTCTATGGATTTCATTTGTAGAGGCTTCCAACCAGTGGAGGTCTTGAGCACAGAAAATTTTCTCTAAAAATCAGTATTTTCATAGCAACCTGAAGCATGACAACTCAGGGCAGTTCCCAGAGAAAAACTGAACATCAGTACCAGCAGAATAAGAAGTTAAATGGATCAAGTGCAGCTGAGGCCTCTCAGGGTTTATACCTGTTCCTTACACACCTCTGACATGTGGGCTGTGACACTAGTACAGCCTTGTTCCCTTGCCAGCTGGGAGGATCACTGAAGTCTGTGAAGACAGGAACAGGTCCCCTGTCTGAGACTTGTTTGTGCAAAAAGGTGGATGGAAACACCCCAGTTTTGACAGATGAACTTGGCCAGCATGACATGGGAACAAAGCAGAGCAGGATGATCAGCAGGAACAACCAGCACCGAGTGTATCCCAGGTGAAAACTGGGTGGTGGCAAAAGATGTTGGTAAAAGAGGCTGTTACCCTGTCTGCCAGTCAGTTTCCTAAATAAAGCAGGGAAACTCCTGGAGGGTTGATCCAGATGAGGCCAAGGTCCCTCTGGGCTTTCACAAGAGGCTTCTTTGCTCATGGAATCTCTTTGGGAGCTGGGGAGGAAGCCACAGGGTGGTCCTTGACATCTCTGCAAGAAGGGAGATGGTCCCCTGATCACCCCAAAAAAGGTGAATGCAGCTCCAGGTCTCTTTTAGATCTCTGCCTTTGGGTCTCACGGCACACTGGCACAAGGGTGGAGGGGGTTACACCACAAAATTTAAGGAAGCTCCAGCCCATTTGCTGCTCCCCTCTCCACCTTAACCAGCCAAGGGCCACAAGATGTCTGTGCTCAGGACAGCCATCCACAATTTTCTTGACTATCCCATGAATATTCTTGGGGTTTGACTCAAGTTGCATCAGCAGCAACCTCTTTCTTGCATAATCTCCTTATTTAGTAGATTACAATGTTCAGAGTGTGAGGTGGCCCCCTCCCTGACCCCTCACTCCCCTCCTGCCCCTTTGCCAAACCCAGGTCTTGGCCCTGAGTGAAATTCCAAAGGTGAAGGTTTTGGCTCTGGACTGAGAAACACAGAGGCAATCCCACAACATTTGACTCTCCCCTGCTTTGTATTGACTTCCTCGTTATGACAACAGGTAAAAAACCACTTGCCTGCATTTTCACTGCTCTGCCAATAGACCCCAGTTCTGAATTTTAAGGTGTCTTTAGGCCTCTCCAGAATGACATTTCCGTCAGAGGAAGGCGAAACAGTCAGTGTGGTCGTAAGCAGTCGCTTCCAAGGGTTCGACAGGAACATGCAGGGCACGCTGCCAATCTTCTGGGGAAGCGACTTGAGTCTGGCACCAGAACAGAAGAGGCTTCTACATCCTCACAGGACGAGACTGAAAGGCCTGAGCTTATGCCTTTTTGTACCTCCTCACACTGAACATAAGGGAACTCCCTGCATCGGCCTTATTTTCTTAAGTGAATGACTTCAGATAATCAGAAAAAAAGTGTAGGCTGGAAGTTAGTCTTGAAGACTGAGGAGGTTTTAGAACATTTTCCAAAGCACAAGAGAGGCAGCAAGACCCCCCTGCCTCCTGCCCCCCGGCATCTGTGGGCTGGAACGTGGTAGGTTTATGTCCGGGCTTACGGGACTTGGCTGTCTGCCACAGCAGGGACACGACTTCAGTGACCCGGGAGTTCCCTTCTCCTCCGTGCTTTGTATGTGCCTCTGACACACAAAATGATGGTGGCCCTCAGAGCTTGTAAAAATACTTCTCTTAATCCATTAATAAATTCTGCTTAGTGTCCCCAATGCAGGGTCTTAAAAGCTTTGCAGTGCCGGGGTTTTTCAGAAGGATGTTGTGTCCTGGGCTCAGGGAAACCTGCAAGAGTCAAAGGCCAATGATTTTTGCAGGGCCTCAGAAATTCTGTATTGACTGTCAGGAAAAAGCTTCCTTGACTCATGGATATTTTTACAAACTGAAATGATCCTGAGGAGTGGTTATATTTTTCTTGAGAAGTGGGTTTGTTCTCTTTCTAAGAGATAACCAGGCACTAGCAAGTGCCATAAAGGTATAGAGAAGCAACAGAAAGCAGGAAAATGACATTATTCTTTAAAGAGAGAGTGTAAATGTGGAAGATGGAAATCAGACAGCTTGTCAATTCTTAAAATGCCAACCTTTGAAGTAAAAGAGCAGCAAGGAAACTAGAGGTCAGTATCACCATGCCTTTTAGGAAAGACACTCAAACTCAAATCCATTGATGTCATAAGCTAAGCAAGGCAATAATATTTTGCACACTAATATTATGAATTTTTATCATATTCATTACGTACATAAAATGTATTTATATATAAAACATATCTATGTATGTAATTAATTAATCATATTTTGCTAAGGAGGCTATGTTAGAGAAGTTTATTGTCCCAGGAAAGCCATGTAGGAATTAAAATCCAGCCAAATCAACAATGCTTTTAAGTGCACATTTTGATACAAAAGACAATAAACTCCAAACATATTTTTTTTTCATCTTTACTTAAAGGTAGAGCCTTTTTTTGTCTTGTAGTGGCCTGTGTGCTCGTGTCTGCCAGACTAATCTGTCTGCTGCCTTTCTGTCGTTCTGCAAAGATAATACACATTCTTGATCCCTATTTTTGAAAAGCCCTTAGGAAAACATGACTTGAAAGAGGAATAAAAAGCTGTAGCAAAGGACTCAATTTCTAGGTAATTTCTTCTAAACCCTGCTTTCAGTTTATTACCCTGACAAAGAGTCTCTCAGTTGCAGAGCAGAGCCCTGCCTCCCGCGGGGGATATACGGAGGATTATCTACCCTGAAATGAAAGTCTGTTGACCTAGGGAAAACATTTCACTAAATAACAGCAGTTGTGAATTGAAAGGGACCTGTGGGGTATTAGACACGGTGTAAAAGCAATTTGGACACAGTAAGGAAAGTAAGTGGAAATAGTTTTGGGCAGGAAAAGAATGTAGATTAATAGATTTGTGGGATGGGGAGGGGTTATGCAAAGGGAAAACACACTCGATTACAGATCCCAGGGTGCTGCCTGCACCTCCACCAGCATCTCCCTGTCTGCAGTGTCCCAAGGCATCACTCTGCATTCCAGACTCTCTGTGCTGCGCCTCTGGATAACCCTGCCTTGGCCAGCAGCCTCTTGTGTTTTCAAGGAAATTAGGAAGCCACCAATTCTTGAGCTATACCAAATTAAAATTAGATGAAGGAAAAAAAAATACCACTAAAATTACTGGTCTTGAGCTTATCTTCCCATCCCACAGCCAAGCAGAAACATGGACCTATTGGTAACTTTGACTAAAATGACTAATGTTGGCAAACCAAAGATTTGGGATGGTGCTGTGACTTTCTCTCTCTTTTTGGTTCACTCACATACATTAAGAGCAGGAGCAAGTAATTGCTCCTGGCATCCCACATGGTCCCTGGACCACAGGGATGAAAGCATTTCTGCTGTTCTGAGGAGGGTTATGTAGATCTTGTTGCCCTTTTGCCCTGTGTTACAACGAGATGCCAGCAGTTTTTATTAATCCACACCCTCCTTCCCTCCGCAGAGTAAATTAGTTGCTCTCAGGGTAAAGGAGGGTTTCTGAAGGGTGGCATCATAGAAGGAAAAATGGCAGGGGGTCTGCTAGGCTCGGTCTCCACGCTCATAAACTTCGTTTTCAAATCCTGCATAAAACAAAAGGTGGCGTGAAATATGATTTTGGGCCAGGAAATATCTCTGGCGGGGAAATTTTTCAGTTGCTGAATAACCATCTGAGGCAGTGATGGAATAGCTACGGCCTAAGTCATGCAAAATGAGGGTGGAAAAAAAGACCTTGACTCTTTTATGGAGTTTCTACAAACCCAGGGCTCAGCAGGAGCTCTGCTGTGCCAGGCAATGAGAGTTACAACAGAAGCCAAAGCTTTTGGAAGTCACCAGTGTTGTTCACACTCCTCAGATTTTAAGGAGCCTCCTTCCAAGAAGCCTTTTTGTTGAAAACTGATTTTATTTTCCTAAATACAGCAAATCTATGAGAGACAAACCCCTCTGAGGCCTTGATAGATACCAAACGTTCAATAACCGCTTGCCGGCCCTTGACCAGAGCTTTTGTAAAAACAAAAAAATACTTAAAAAGAAAAAAGTCATTTGAGCAAAGGATGAGGCTGCAGTGCTGGTTACTACACCTCCCTGGTAAGGCTGGTGAGATAAGAAGTGCTTTTATTCCCCACTTCTCCAGACCGAGGATACATTACTGCCCCCTCAGTTGCCCCAGTTCCACAATTTGCATGTCCATTGAATGCCCTCAGTTAGGAGGAACATATACACATTTTGGGTTCAGATGATGCAGTTCTCTGCACGGGGGAGCCACCCAAGGACGGTGCAGATCCCTCCTTTTAGCCTCCTCCAGCCCTTCTTTCCCCCAGCTGCTTGTTGCTGTCCTTGCTGCGCATCCTCACAGTCGGGACGGTTTTGCGTGACTCAGCCAGGGATGGGGAGGAAAATGAATGTCATCATTTTGATCCAGTTAAAAATAATTTACCGGGTGCTTTCTCTCTGTCCTGTCTCGTCATCCTCCCTTCCCCCCTTCCCTGTTTTGTTTTTTTTTTTTTTTCTTTTTTCTTGAAGAGAACTATTAGCATATGTTTAGGAAGGTAAATTGTCCCCTGAGTTAAATTAACACCTGATCAAATGCTTGCGAAGTGCTAATTGCGCTTTGCAAGCAAAACCAACTGAAAACAAGCTTTTAAGACTCCAGCGAGCAGTCACGAAAATTGAGGCCATCCCAAAGCAAGGGGAGCTGACTGCAATATTACTCAGCGATAAAAGTCAGACCATTTCATCCCGAACAAAAGGAGCAGACGGGAAGCAATTTCTAATAAGCCTCGGGCAGCTTTTTTAGCCCCGTTGTCCACTTCCAGATAGGGCGGACTTTTTCTTGCAGGGGGAAGGAGGTCTGTATGTCTGGCCTCAGGTGCTGGACACGTATTTCCCATGGCCTGTGTAAGATCAGGAACGCTGCTGATTTCTTCTTGCACACTCACTCTCCCATTCCTGGTGGTCGTTCTTGGAGGCAGGAGCTGTGGGGAGGGCACAGGGCAAGGCAGCACAGTCACTCCCCAGGCATTTATATTAAAAAAACAAAAACAACAAAACAAAACAAAACAAAAATGGTCTGAGGTAACTGCTGTGGCTTTCTGGGGAAAAGGGTGTGGAAGCTTTTGGTCCTTTGAGGATGAGACTCATGGAAAGAAGAGTGGGCCAGTGGTTTTTAGGGGGCACGTGATGCCACTGAGGACAGCACAGCTGCCCCTGGATACAGGATAGCTGAAGGCTTTGCTCCCGGAGGGATTTGGCACCTCGATAGCCAACAGGGCCAGGTGTGCCATTTTTTGGGGAAAAACGAGCAGCAAGAGGCTGTGGCATCCTTGGGTTTTTCTGAAACTGCTCAAAAGTTGCTGTTTCCTCACTCTCCCTCATGTTCCTTCTACCAAACTATAACTTTATCTTGAAGAAGAAAAAAAAATCTATGCAAGAACTATTGGGAATTTCCAATCAAATAATAATTAAAAAAAATGTTCAGATGACAAAGCCAAACACTCTGAAGGCAGGCAGGGCACAGGAGGCTGCCTGCACAGCCTCCTCTTAGATACAATTTATAATCTATATCTCTAGGAGTACCTGCTATTTTTTCCCACCTTTAAATGTTTTACACCTAAAGGCAAGCACCCTCCTCATGGATAACTGTAGCCATCCAGAGGAGCTGCTCTTTGTGCCACACCATCCTTACAGCAGTCAGTCTACGACTGCATTGATACTTATGCAATTTTTTCAGTCTTCCTCTCTCCTAATTTGCTTGCTTGGATAATTAGCCAAACAATGTTACTGCTTCTCCCCCCCTCCAAGCAATCCTCCACCTTTGTGCAGGAATCATGCTAATGTGCCAGAGACCTCCACGGCATTTGCATGTTTTTCCATCTCATTTGGCAGCCTCAGCCCTCAAAGCAGGTGTGATGCTAATAAGGCAACTTGAGCAATCAGCCCAGGTAGGGATTTGTGGATTGCAGGAGAACTTGTTTGGAGTGTCTTTCCATGTCTGCGCCTCAGCCTGCTAAATATAGACAGGAGGGGGAGAAGGAGGGAACCTGAGCGTGTAAAAAGGACTGGTAGGAAGGCTGTGGGGCTTGCTTTTTCTGGGGGCCTTAGAACAGAGGGTACCTGCCCCTCAGGTCAGCCTGAAGGTCTTTGTGCCCCAGGAATGACCAGACATGGCACTTACTGCTGTGTTTGAGGTGACAAGGTGTTCAGTCAGAGGTATTGACGGTCTCAGAGGCCTTTTCCAACCTAACCCACTCCGTCATTCTCCTCCACGGCCACGCTCAGGAGTGGAGATGTTTCCAGGAGGAAGGGAGGGTGCATGGGTCCCTGTGTCCGTCTGCCCTTAGTGCTGAGCAAAGCACACAGACAAATACAAATGGCAGAAGTGTTTTGGCACCTGCAAGCCTGGTGAGCCATGTTTCTCCTGGATCCCATTGTTATTCACCTCCTTAAAACCCTAATCTGCACCACAGAGGTTGGGAGGGGGGGCAGCAGCCTGTCCTGCTCTGCTCTGGCAAACAGTGTGATGAGGTTGAACCAGCCTTCGTGGATCACCTTGGCACAGGGCTGTTCCACAGCCTCCTCCACCTTGGGAGCACCTGGTCCCTCCTCATTCATCCTCTCCTGTTCTCCCTGCTGATGAGTGAGCCCTGCTCTGGGATGGACACGGAGTCTCTCCCAGGGGAGGGATATGTGTTGCTTCCCTGAGCTGAGAGCCCAGGTTCAGGACCTGCTGCAGTGTGTCACCCAGCCCGTTAGTGACAGCTTCCTTTGGGCAAGCAGGTCTGTCAGGGCTGTCTGGGTAAATTAAAATCAGTTCAGTCTTTGCTGTCACATCAGCTCCTGCTCTGCCTTGCTCGCTCTTCTCACTTGGTTCCTGTTGGCACTGGAGCCCTTGAAGTAAGAGAGACATTGCAGAAGTTTTCCAGAAGCATGAATTTAGGTTTTTCTAGGTGAAAACTGCATTTCTCAGGTTAAAGAGACTGATTTTCCCCCTCATTCCTATTATCATTTACTTAGTTGTTGTTTATACCATTATTTATACTGTTACTATTGCCTTTTCTACTACTATTTACTATTACTATTCTTTTATTCCACCTAGGCTGGGCTATGAGTTGAGAAAGCATTTGAGGATGTCTCCTCTCTGCCTGTTCTCACCCCTGGCGTTACAGATCTGGGACTCTGGGTTTGGGGAGGGAAGGGTCTGAGTCAAGACACAGAAATGAGCCTTGAAGATGGTCCTGCTGTGTGGCTCTGAACACCCCTGACCACTGAGGATGGAGGACATCTGACCCAGGCCTGAGTGACCCAAATGGTCACTGTAATGCTAACGAGTATTGGACTGGACTCAGATCCTACCCTACATTGAGATGTTGCCATCTGGAAGTACATCTGTATCTGAACAATATATCAGGCATTAGCAGAGAAAACCTGAGGAATAACCTGCTTTCAGACACCATCTGTGGCAATGCAGCTCTTTTGCAAATCAGGAAATGCTCCCACCCTGCATAAAGGTGTGGAGCTGGGGGTCACTCTCACTCCTCTTTCCTTGTTCTCTTTTGGACCAGAGCAACGACTCCAGATGAGGCAGAAAGGGACCTTTTTCCATGAAACTTCTGGCTCTCTGGAGAGCAGGAACAGCTGTGTGTTTCATGGACAACTCCTGGGGTGTGCTGGACCGGGGTGAAGCTCATCCCAGAGGCAGGGGAGGGTGTCAAGGCCATCATATCCCATGCTGCCAGCCCTGCAGGCACTCCCACTGCTCCCAGGACTATTCCAACATTAAATCTTACTTGACTTAAATTTCCTTCCACTGCAAACATTTCCTTGAATTAATAGTTTCTCAACAATAGATAATCAAAACACTTGCCTGTATTTTGTTTTTAAATAAACCAGGTGACGGTCAAAAGCAGATAGAAAACAGACTGATGAACGAAACAGGGTGCTGGGGAGTTTTTTTAACTTCCAACGGATGGAAAAGCAATTAATTTTTGGTCTGATTCTGTTGTTTTGATTTATTCTTCATGGGAATCCTTAAAAAGGCTTCCAGCAAGTTGTGGCCCCAGTTGAAAGCGTGGCTGGGAAGGAGGCCACAACCCAGTGCACTGCAGGAGGGCCAGCACAGTTCTCTGGGGAGGATGAGAGAGGATGAGATGTGTCAGCCAGCTGAAACAAAGCAGGAATCCTCATTTGTTTCAAATACCTTCTTTAAACAAGAAGGAGGATCCTGGGCAGGAATACAATTAAAAGGAATCTCTCTCTCTCTCTCTCTAAAGCCAAACCCTGCGGACTTTTACCTCTGTCCAGGCAAAATGTCTTTCCCATGTTACCTGGAAAGTTTTGCCTTAGCAAAGGGTAGGCAGAAGCCATGGAAGAGTCCTGGGGCTTGAAACTCTGTCCTCACTCCAGCAGCACGTCAGCACCCAGCCTGACAGAGACTCCAGAGCCACACAGCAGATGTCCACAGTGGAGTGTGGCCCATCCTTGGCGTTATACTGGGAGCTGGGCTTTGAGTGGGAGCTACCAGCCTCCACTTGCAATCATACACATGCTTAGGGCGGGGTGAGGTTCCTAGAAATTCATTTGGAAGCCCCAAGTGTGTATGTTTTTCCTGCCTTGATTTCGGGTGGAACAAGGAACCTGGATACTTCTCAGCACAGGCTTTTTTAAACGCAAATGGTTCATCCAGATTGCTTCAGCTGGACATACTGTCACCCAGCTCAATGGGAGGGGAGAGAGAGCACAGAGAGCAGGGGCTGCCTCGCTTCTCCAAAAAGTGTCTGGCTCCAGCTTCTGCCCTCCTTCAGAGAAAAGACAAGCCCTGCTTTTAGCGTGCTTAAACTCACTGAGCTGACCTTGCCCGTGATCTGGAGCCAGAGGAATCTCTGGGCTCTCCCTCGTGATATTTGTGCCCATAAACACCTGGATGAAGTGACCCGTGTCAAACACGGTTTGCTCAGCGCTGACCCATGGCCATGTGCTGCAGCCCTGCCCAAGCAAGAAGGAGGTGGTATTCAACAGGCAGACACCTGTGGACACACTGGCAGGCATTTGCAGTGCCAAGTTTTGATGATGTAGGACAGAAACAGCCAGCTGGGGGTCCCTGGGGAGCCGGGTCTCCCCTGCATGAGCGGCTCAAGGAGCATTGAGCTCTCCCGGCTCTCAGTGGCTGGTGACAGGAGCTGGGCTTGTGCTCCCGAGCCAGGGTCAGCACTGTTTTTCTTTCCCAAAGAGCACAGGCTCGCTGGTGAGTTGTCACAGATTTGCAGTACCACGAATTAGGGTTTTTTTTTAATGTGAACACAATGTTATCTAGTGTGTGCTCTCGGGGCACCGCAGCGTGAGGGAAGCAATGAAAGCATCTCTCCCCTCAGGGCAAGGCGATTTTCTAACTGGGACAAGAAAAGGGTTGTCCTGGGCCAAAGCCAGGCATGAGGGATTGCTGGCCAAGAGAGAAGCTTTAGTCCTCTAAAGTCTCTCCAAAATCCCATTGGCAAAGCTGGGTTACATGGAGAAGTAAACATCCTCATTTTGGGATGAACTGCAGCGCCCAAAGCTGTACAAAGCACAGGCAGTGGGCATCGTGACTTGGCACATCCCTCACATTTCACTCTGTCTCTGAAAATTCCGGACCTTTAGCCTGCCTTGACCCAAGGTAATATTGCTTTCTTAAGAACCAAAGAGCTTTCTTAAACCTGGCCCACGTGATTCTCACCTCAGGCTTACTGAACCTTTACAATCCTTTGGTAAGGATAAGGGACCTCAGGGTTAGTAACTGAACCTGAAACTTGGGAACTCCTGCTGAGCATGGCTCAAAACCAAAATGAAAGCTGCAGCCTGTCCACTGGAAGACTCCCATCAAGACCTAAGGCTGTCCTGTGGAAGCTCAGTAACTAAAATCTTGCCTATGCTAAAGCCACAACGCAGATAAATGATCTGCGCTGCTTTGAAAAATGAATGCATTTTATCCCTTTGGATTACAACACAGGAATATATCTTTTCCCTCTCAGTGAAAAGCATCCTACTGTTTATTTTAGCTGGCAGACTTGCTGCCAGAAAGGAAATGAGAATATTATCTCTAATGAGTCTTCTCATAATGGCAATTTTCTAAAAGAGGTACCAATTCTAGGTTTGTGTCAACAGTCCCACATCTGCAAGGCACGGAATAAACCTCCCAAGCCTATTACAGTATGCAGCCTCACTCCTCCAGAGTCAGTGTGGTAATGTCTTGACAGAGCAGCAACTCCAGTTTTAATAGCAATATATATTTTCCCCACGTGTGTGCAAACACATATATGAGTTCAGACTGCGCCTCTGGTCTCCTCTAAAACAAAGAGCCACATTTCTCTTCCCCACTTATCTGTTTGTGACTCTTTGTCACGTTCAGGCTGCCCACCATTTAAAATCCAGCCCCTAGGGATGGAGCCCTGCCTCTGTGTCTTTGGAGGTGCCTCATTTGAAGTCGCTTGGCCCACGTCTGCCAAAGCCCTTTGAGGAAATTAAAGCAACGTCCCCAGAGGTCTCACTGGCCTCTGCAGGAGGCACAAACCCACAGTGTTCCACCACATCTGCAAGTGCAAGCTGATTCCAACTGCCCCAAGGGATACCCCACACCACAGCTCAGCATATAGAGCTGGGGCAAGAGGAAAGAAGGGGAGACCCTGAGAGTGATGGCATTCACCTTCCCAGGTCAGTGTTAGGTGTGATAGGAGCCCTGCTTTCCTGGGGATGGCTGAACACCAGACTGCCCATGGGAAAGGCTGGATGAATTCCATGTTTTGCTTTGCTTGAATGTGTGGCTTTTGCTTTACCTGTTAAACTGTCTTTACCTCAATCCACAAGTTCTCCCACTTTTACTCTTCTGACTCTCTCCCCCACCCCACCAGAGGGGAGAGAGCAAGGGGCTACCTGAGGCTTATTTGCCTTTATGTTAAACCACAACAGGAGAACACTCAAGCACAAAGTCTGCAAACTTGTCCCACTGCTTTGAATTCGTGTTTGGTAAGGTGTTTGCAAACCCCATCTTTGTGCCTGGCCTTTGCACAAGAAGGTTTGTGTTCAACTGAAGGTTTCACTGGTTCAGCTGGTCTAGGTTTGGTCCTGTTCTCCTTTTCTGTAGTGTGTGTGTGTGTGTTAAAAAATTAAGAAATGCTTGGGGGACACCCAGAAATTAGGAGGTGCTAAATCACACCATATGGAAAATGTCTAAAAGATGGCAGCAGTGTTAATGACAAAGGAGTGCAGCTGAACAGGGCAGAATTTTGACAGACCACTGAAATAGTAACTTCATCCATGGAAAATATATTGACTATACCTTGCACTGGCTTGTTTATCCCAGTGTGCAAAGACCCCACCAATCTATCAAGAAGCCAAGAGCAATGGAAGCCTTCAGCAGGACCTGGAAAATGAGCACAGCCAAGAACATGCTGGCTGAGGAATTAATTCCTGTGCCCTGCTGTTGATTGCAAACCCTAGAGATACTCTGAGCTGTTCTATGGTGGCAGGATTCAGAGGTCCCTTCAAGAGCCCAAACATTTCCCATCTTCCCCTGGACAAGAGGGATCAACATCCACATCCAAGATCCACACCTCCCGCTGTTGTGCCGTGCACATGTTTGGACAAGGTTCTAGAGGACATGGTGGGATTCTTGGGGCTGTCCTGTTCAGGGCCTGGACTTTGATGATTCTAATGTGTGCCTTCCAGCTCAGAATATTCAATGATTCTGTGATCCTGTAATTGATGCAGCAGCAAATTTCTTGCACTTCATCATGAGCCTATAAAACAAGCGAGCCAAAGCTGAAGGTTTTTAGGGATTCACAGGTCTTTCAAACAAGCCAAGGCCAAGTCTCAAGAAAACCTGAGCCAGTGCCTTTCACTTGGAAGGTGCAGAGTAACCTTAGACTCTGATACAGCTAACACCACAGTGGGGTTATAAATCCAAATCCATCAGGCTGCCTTAAGACCCTTTCAAGATCAGAAGAATGTATCCAAGCACATTTCCAAGTCCAGACTTGTTTCTCTGCTGTAAGAAATAATGCTGCAATATGAATAAAAATGCGACAAAGTTCAAGGCCAGACCTGATAAGAGGAGAAGAGTGATTTGTTTTTACAAAATGAAAGTCACTCCCTCATACTGTTATACTCACACAACCCTAAGCACTGAGAAGTTTGTATCCTCGTGATCTGGCCACTATTCCTCCTGCTGGCACAGGGGACCAGGAACACTGGCTGCCCAGTCCTCACCAAGTCTCCTGAGAGACACTGTCCAGGTTCAAACATGGTGTTTGTCACTCATCAGGAGCTGACAGCGATGATGAGTCTCTCCATCCTGCCACACCCCTCTGTGAGTCATCAGGATTTTATCTCCTGAGTCCTTTGTCTCCTGACCAGGGTGTTCTGAGAAGCTGTCCCTAGATGTACTTCTCAAAGACCTGCCAGTCCAGGTGCCAGCAACATCTGCCACCCGTCTCCTCCTGGCAGTGGCTCCTCTGGTAGTTTTGTAATATTCCTGCGATATTCCACTATTTTGCAATATACTTATATTCCCATGCATTCTCCTTTTGTCCCAGTCTTCAGATTTTTGCCACAGTTTTCTTTACTGCCCAAGATGCTATGAAGAGGGAGAGCCCAACTCCCACTCAATCCACAAGGAAAGTTTCAAGGGACTCAGGTGAGAAGCAAAGTCATCCAAGCAGGTCTTCTGTACTCAGTTCTTCCTGAGCACGAGGTGGGTGCTTTGGATAAGATTCATCCACTTAGAATTAAATAGCTCCTTCTGAGCTTCCTCCCCAGCCAGCAGACAGAGCCCATCCTGGGAGCAATACCCCTCTTTCTGGTGGAGATGGCTGAGATGGGTTAGGTGGGGTTTGCCCGTGGAGTGGCTATTCCTTTCCAGTGCCTGCCCAGGGAGAAAAGGGCAGTGAGCTCAGACTGAGGTGTCTCCTCTGCAGACCTCTGAATTTGGGAGAGCTGAATCCCATCCCTGCAGCCCAGAGAAGAGCAAGTAATGGGGGTGGGAAGCACATGGGTGGTGGGGCTTGCCATTCACAACCTGATCCCAAGCCCTTTCTCAGCTGCTCATTGCACATGAGTTTGAGCTCCCCCACACTTCCTATAAACTTCCTAAAAGCACGGGCAACTTGAGAGCAGGATTCTTCCTCTGCAGACTTCTCCCTGCCTTCTCATCTCACAAGCATCCTTCTCCTGACAAGTTGCTGGGATGCTGGCAAGGCCCTCTGAGCTCTCCTGCAACCCCCTTCCAGCATGGCAGAGTTTGTGGCTTTTGATCTTTTGTCCTGTCGGTCTGAGTTGGCTCAAGGGTGGTCAGGATGTGCTTTGTGGTCAAGAGCGCATTGAGGCATGGGAAGAAAATGTTCTGTGGGGCAGGACAGGCTTTTATGTGGTTGCTCATGACAGCAGGGGACTGGATGGGGTGGACCAGGAGGTCACTTCCCCACCAACATTCCCAAGTGCACCAGTAGGAAAGGTCGGCGGCTCAGCAGCTCCAGTTCGCTGTCCTATCGACATCCAACCTCCTGGCTTTTGCTGGTGGGTTTGATTCTCAAAGGAAGAGCCAGGGGAACCTCACGTTACTGCTGAGGGAATTTTGTTGCCAAGCCTGATCCAACTGCAGCAAAGTTAATGTACTTCCAGGATCCAAGGGGAGTCCCGGACACCAGCCAGAGTGTTGGTGGCAGCCAGGAAGTTTGTGGGCTTAGGAAGGATGCTGCTTGGAAGTGTTAGAGAAGACCTTGTTGACTCCATGCTTCTCTGGTGCGTATGAGTGCACTGGTTACCTCAGTAACAGGTGTTAAAAAGTCCCAGCTTGCTGGGAATAGGCTTTGCCACCCTCTTTCTCCCTGTAAAATCCTATTCTTGTCATGCTGGCAATAAATAACCCCCTTGTCATGCACCGTGGGCACACCAAGTACTCAAACAGGGCCATCCTTTGGAGGGAGGGTTATTTTCAGCAGCAGACTTTAGCTGAAAAGGGGAAGCTCTGAATGGAGGCTCTGGCATTTTGCAAGGCTTAGCTGAATCGTTGGTGCCTGCTGGTCCCCACAGTCCTGCCGGCGTGGTGGTGTCACTGTGTCCACACAGATGAGGGTAAAGCGATATTTTGATTAATGTCAGCAGTCTGGCACTTGGTGAAGGTGCAGTCTTTGCTCTTTCCTCAGCTGAAAAACAATATGGCTTTGTCACCCTTCAGCAGTCGGCAGGGACACATCCTGAGACCCAGCTGAGCCCAGTGACTTGGTGAGGGGAAAGAAGCAGGAGGAAAATCTGCTTGCAGTTTCGATACAGAGATTCTGCCTCTCAAATGCAAGGAAAAAGAAGGGCCAGATGTCTTGTGTGGTTTAAAGGTCAACAGCAAGTGTGATTTTAATCTGACAGGCACATCAAAATGGACCTCTGAAAGACCAGCAGATCAGACTCTTCTTCCAAGGGGGGACGCATTTCTTGGTTTCCAGTTGTAACCTGGGCATCTTTCTTTCATATTAGAGGGTTTAAAACACCACACTGTCTGCAGGGCTGTTTCCTTCCCACGATTCAGTTGGGATTAACATGAGGCCAGTTGGTGTTTGTGCTCTCTCCATGGGGTGGAGCTCTGGGCAGTCTGATCCACGTGGAAGTTGTCCCTGCCCACAACAGGAGGGTTGGAACTGGGTGACCCTTAAGGTCACAAACCATTCTGTGAGTCTTTGATTCTGTTACTTCTGCATCCCCACTGCATGTGTGCAACACACACAGTAGTGCCTTCCTCCAGATGTGTCTGTTCACTGCCTGCCAGAAGGAAAGGCTCTTTGGAAAGCCAAATTCACCTGGCAGAGCAGCTGCCCAAGGGGGTACAACATCAGGAGTTAATCCCACCAGGTGAGCAGGAATGAGCGGCTGGAGGGCAGCTGGGAGCTGCAGAAGGGAGGTGACAGGGAGGCAGAGTGAGTGCTGGGGTCAGTTTGGGTGTGGGGCAGTGCCAGGGACTGGTGGGTGGATCAAAGGGCAGTGGCCTTTAGGGAGAAGACAGTGACCAGAAGGAAGGCTCAAAGAGAACACAGTAAAAATATCTCTGAGCTTGTCTGGAGCAGGGGAGGCTGGTGCTTTGCTGTGGAGCACATAACTCATAATAGAAACAAAAACAACAAACAGAAGTGGCTGTTGTTCCTTTTCTTCATGTTCTTTCTGTGGAAGCCCAGCCAATGCCCCTGAGATACCCCAGGTAGGGTCACTGTGCCCCAGCCCAAAGCCAGGCACTTCCTTTGGGGTGGGCAGGAGGGTTCCACCTATGCATATTTTCATCTTCTCCCTTAAGGCCTTTTCTCCACCTCCTCATGCTGGGTCTAGTTTGGGTCTTTCCCAGGCAATCTCTGACTTTCCAGCTGCAGGGATTTTCCCCGGGAGCTTTTCCTCCCCACCAGGATGTGCCTGAATTTTGTCCATCTTGTGTGATCAGATGTTGCCAAAAAAAGCTATAATGAGAGTAACAACACCCACACTTCTTCCCAGGGCTCCCGCCCACCAGATCCAAAATACCATGAAAACCATGCTCTAGAGGGCACAGGTCCTGGCTCACATGGGCACAGCACAGCCCTCGAGCATAGTCAGCTGGTGTTGGTGCCCCACAGGCACTAATCATAGAATCATACAATGGTTTGGACTGGAAAGGACCTTAAAGATCGTCCAGTTCCAACACCCCTGCCATGGACAGGGACACCTTCCACTACACCAGGGTGCTCAGAGCTCCATCCAGCCTGGCCTTGGACACTTCCAGGGATGGGGCAGCCACAGCTTCCCTGGGCAACCTGTGCCAGTGCCTCACACTAAAATTTTCCTCACACCCCCTCACAGTAAAGAATTTCTTCCTAATATCTAATCTAAACCTACTCTCTTTTGAAGACATTCCCCCTTGTCCTCTGACTACATGCTCTTGTTCCTTCCTAATGAAGGAGCTCCATCCAGCTCAGGTGGTCTTTTTCCTTGATATCCTGTGGGGTGCTGGTAACCAAACAGCTGTTCCCCATCTCTGGCACCTTCCTGGGCACTTGCACTTCCTTGGCAAGAGCTAACTCAGGAACTAGCCCTGCAAAATGTAGCTGCCAGGAGTTCTCTTGCTGCCCAAGCACTTGTTCATGCAGCTCCCCTTCTGTCCCTCCACTGGCTTCTTAAATGTTGTCACACTTAAACTTTGACCCCTGTTGTCAAGGGGCTCAAAAATTCTCTCTCCCTGTCCCAACCCTGCCTGTGCAGGGCTTATGCAGCCACCTGAGCTCATGTGATCTCTCTGCACAGAGCCACCCAAGCAGCTTCTGTACCCAGAGCATCCAGCCTTAAAACCAGCCCAGTGGTCTAGAATTTTCTCCCCAGCAGCTGTATACTGTACATCTACCAAGCACTTTTTAATAAAAAAAAAAATCATGCCTAATTTTCATGCTTATCTTATAACAAGAAGTAACACAGTTGAACTGTATCATACCCATCCTTATACCCATCGGCACTTTCCAGACTTCCATTTTCTCCTTCCTTAAGGTTTATCTGAGAAGTGAGCTTATCAGAGAAGAGATTAAAACAGATTTCTGTTGCTGTTGCACAGTTTCCTAACTCTGCTTCCATTTACTGGCAGACACGTGAGTGCTGACAGCACCTGTGAACCCAGGGAAGGGCTGCAGAGTAGGCACTGAGCAGGAAAATTTTGGTAGATAGTCTGGCAAATCTGTTTTCTGCCTCCTGTGCACCACCCTGCCCTCGGCAGAGGTGAGCCCTGCAGACAGGACACGGCAGGGAAGGGGGTGATGTCTGACCTACCATAACAACCATGGCCAAGGCTCATCTCTCAAAGCCCTCACTGACTTGCAGATTGGCTTTGGAGCCTGAAACCTCCTCTAATTTTTCCAGCTGTGCTAGTGGATATAATGAAAAATGTTCCCTCTGTCTACAACCCTTTGACCTGGCTGTGTCCTGAGACATTGCAGCTACAGCAAAATATGCTGGAGACCTCCGTGCCTGGTTCTCTTCCAAGGCAAAGAGAGCATTTCACCTCAGATGCTTGAGAAACGTGAGTTCACATCTGATTTATTGGGGGACTTTATTCTGCAGTGCAAACACGTGGTGAGGAACTCCTGTGTGCCCTGAGTGCTGTGTGGGTCACAGGGAGAGGGGCTTTTAGCACAGGAACTGCTCGCCTCGGGCTGACTCCCTGTCAGCACATCACCCCTTCATACAAACCCCTCACGAGAGGTCTGGGCAAATGAAACCACAAGTGCTAGGGGTGTGGGTTTGGATATGAGTTTTTCCAAGGCATTTATGCTGTCTTGCTCCAAAATGTACAGGTAAAAGCTGTCAGACTCTGCTGTCTCGCTTTTTTGAGGTCTCTTGGTTGGCTGCTTGGTTGTGTTTTTTCGGTGGTGGCCCGTTTGTTGTGCTTTCTGTAATCTCTTGGTTAAATTAATGCATTTTCAGCAGCTTGGTTAACAACTTAAGCATGGAAACCACACGCTGAGGCAACCTTCTGCAGTTTGCCAGGCAGAAATGTGAATGAGAAGCTTAAATGCCAGTTCAGTCCCCCCCCTTGGTGGCTGACTCGGAGCATCAGGTGCTGGGAGGGAGAGCGGGACAGTCCGGCTGCACAGCAGCCACACACTGAGTTCTGCTGTACTCAGCTGGAGAGCATTTACAAGTGCTTCATCTTATTAAAGACAAAAAGAAGATGAAAAATACATATATAGCCCCTGTTGCATGTTTTGTTGTTGGGTTGGGTTTTTTTTAAGTTTGTGTTATTGAACCATAAAAGAGTTGATCTGTGCTTACTACTCTAGCTGGAGACCTTGTCTCTGAGTTATCTGCCAGCTGCCCAAAGGAAAAGTTGGAGTGTGGTTGAGCTGCTTTTTCCAAGGAAGATGGAAATACTGTTATAGCCAACTTCACTGGCTCACCCATGGGTACCGTCTCTTATTTGGGTCTTCGTTGCATCCCAGTCTACACCTCTCTTACTCTGTGCTGCCTTTCTTAGTTAAAATGATAGGGAGATAAAATGGTAGGGCATTAGTAGTTCCTGGAAGAGAAAAGTCAGCCAGGCAGGCTTACAAGTCAGTTCTGGTGTGTACTGCTAGAGAAACTACTGCCCAGCAAAAAAACTGTGAAGGATTGCTTTCCTCTCCAAATCCTTTCCCAGACTCCACTGGATCACCCTGCCATCGCTAATTAAGTTCATCGTATTCCATCCTCTCTGTGTGGACCTGACAGAGTATTTGTTTTGCATTAAATTCAGGTGAGACTTTGAGCTGACACGTTGAAAATCAATGAGAAGCAGAAATCATCAGGGGAAGCCAAATTGCTACAGGGGCTGAACGAGCCTGTTGGGCTTCCTGGTTTCAGTCCCATGGACAGGGTCATATATTCTGGTGTCATGAACCTCACAGGGGAAATAATGACATATCCAGAGACTGAAACAAAGCTATGTATAGCTTTTCTTACCCCTATGGCCTGCTGAAGCACATAAATAAGTCAGGCTTTTTGCATTACTGCTTTGTGGAGTGTTTGGACGTAGTTCATAAATTATTCGAGAAGAAAGGTCAGGCTTTTAAAGAATGCTTTGGAAAATCAGCATCTTTGGGAAGGATTTGACACGCTTTGTTTACAGTGTGAGAGAGTTCAGCATACAAATCCTCTGAAAAGCCCAAGGAGCCTTCCAGCAAAACCAGCGGAGACAAGGCTAGACATCCCAAATATTTCTCCTTAAGTAAAAACAAACAACAATAACAATTAAAAAAAAAAAAAAAAAAAAAAAAAGCAAGAAATTAAACCCCAGACCTTCCCTAGTCAGCACTGAGAACTGTGAAGCACACTTTCTAAGGCCTTTACAGCTCACCTCTGAGCTCTGGCAATAACTCCTGCTGAGTTACCTCAACATGAACATCATCGGAGCCAAACGTCGCTCCAGTGCAAGACTCAGATGGGTGTATGAGGGATATGGACTAAAAGGGACCCCTTTGACCAGAGATATACCCAGTGGACTGTAAAACACTTTGGGGGGCATATTCCTCTGTGTTCTCTCTTGTTTTCACCCTGGTGGCTTGGTAGGGTGACCCTGCACATCCCATCCTCCAGCATGGCACAACAGGGAGGAAAAGGCCATCAAAGGTGGGAGCAAGGCTTTGGCTCTGAGGGATTTGTCCAGCAGGGAGAGAAAAGGAAAGCAAAAGGGCGTTGCAATTAGCGTTGTGGAGGGCAGACAGCAGTGCATTAAATCCTGCAGCGAGGGGCTGACATCAGCCTGAGTGGGTGGAAAACCGAGACAGCTCGGACAATGGGGCTGCTCCGCTTCCTTTGAGCACATTGTCAAAGAAAAAGGGCAAAAGAAAACGGTAAGAATTACTGTTGGGGAGACGGGGGAGGGGAAGAAAACTAAGAGGGGAGGGGGAAACCCCAACATTCTGCGGAGGAACATAACAGGAGATGCTCAGCAAATACCGATGTGACCTTTCCGTCGCGTGTTCCCTTCCGAGCCGGGGAGGCCGCTCGGTCCCACCGGCGAGGGGCTGCTGCCACCTCCCGGGAGCGGGATGTGCCGCTGGCGCCGGGCGGCCAGGGCAGGAAAAGCATCTCGGAAGGTACCGAGACTCAACACCGGAGCCGGTTGTTTGGGGTAAAAAAAAAAAAAGGGAAAAAAAAAAAAAAGCAGGAATGGTTTTGGACGAGCACGTAAAAATCCTTTGGCACAGCATCTCTGTGCGCAGCGCTTAAGGCAGCAAGGAAATAAAGCTGCTCGTGTGCAAATGCTGTGTTAGATGTGACATGTGTTGTGCACACTGAAATACACACGTGTTCAGAGCTTCGCTGCACTGATGGCATCAAAGGCAGAGCAGACTCTGGATTAAGTGAAGCTCCTTTTCCCCTCATCCGAGGTTAATGAAGTGATAGACTACTTGTGAAATCTTCACAGAGAAAGCACTGCAAGCAAATCATGGAAATTCCCTCTTTCCCGACTGTCAGCTGTGCCGTTGGTTCCCCTGGGATGCACCAGCCCACTCCATGCAATGGGAACACTGTCCATGAGCCCCTCAAGAGGGGCTGAAAATACTCCATGCGGAGCCTCCCTGCCTCTGGACCTTTACACAGACCAGCCCTTAACCAGCCCAAAATAGCTCCAGCTATATGACAGTGTTCTCTGGAAGCAATGAATCCTATGAAAGAGAGTCTCCAGGGCTCTGGGGATCAGCCTCTGTCTATACCCCAGGGTAGTTGGGTCTCTCCCGTGTTCCCAGAGCTGCCGACTGACATGTGCTGGGTCCCTCCCCGATTCACAGCTCCCCCAGCACGGCTGTGGGGCAGCACCTACTGGCCCCCTGTCCCCACACAGTGGTGTGGGCAAATGTGGGCTGTGAAAGGGCAAGCCAGGCAGGACATCAGGCAGAGCCTGTGGTGGCTGACGTGGATTTTCCCCAACAGCAGCAGGTTTTGCAGAGTCCCTGCCCAGCTGCCACCGCCCCTGCTGAGGCAGGGCAGCTTCTCCAGGCTGGGCTGAGCCCACCCTTCTCAAGGAGACTGAAGAGTTCACAGCCCTCGTGGTGTGTGGTAGGTCTCTGCAAGACAGCTGGAGGATGGCCTTTGAGGCAGAGACAAATCCCCTAAGTTTTGGTCGACTTGCATCACTCCCTTGTCTTGCCTCAGCCTCTCTGACTGAAATCTCATTTTTATTCCGTTTGTGCTGCACTCTCAGAAATGCCACAAGCATCTGCACCGTGTCCCAACCTCACATTTTGCATTAAAAGTGCCAGTTAATGGCAAGGGAAGCACCAGCCATGTAACCTGGCTCCAGCCCTGCTGCGTGGGCTCTGTTCAGACCCTGATTGCACTTCCCCTGGGAAAAGCTCCCTCGGTCAGATCAGGAACTGGGAAATGAGGGACTGGGCAGGTACCTGCTCTTCTCACATGAGCTTGTAGTTTTCCAAGCCCGTCTTGACAAGAAGTCACACTGGAGAGACAAAGTCCAGGTTGAGGGGGGCAGAGCCCACATCATCGTAGTCTCCTCTGGCTGCTTATCCCAAATTTACCTGCCCAACAGCAGAAATAAACTGCAGAGGTCTACCAAGAGTATCAGTGTTATGCACTTCTGAAAGAATATTGGAATTTTTAAAATGTGTTTGAAGCCCTTTTTGTTGCCAACAGGGGCAGCTACTGCTTTTTTAACCTCATGTTGTAGATATCTATGTGGCAGAGACCATATCTTGATGTCAGTGCCAAGGAGACAAGGGGTTATGAGGGCTGCATGTAGCAGAATGTGCTTTAAGGAAAAAAAAAAGGTGGAGAGGGGAAACGCTGGCAAACTTTCAGGCTACTCCCAAACTGTATGTAACACTGACTAACTTGCAAATCAATCAGGAACCATGAAAAGCCGCAGTTGTGCAATCTTTATCGTGTCCATGTGCCTTGTGCCCTGGGTTCCCGTCTCCCTGGGGAGATGTCGAAACCCGGGAGGCGAACGGAGCCCTTCGGAGAGCCGGAGCGCAGGAAAGGCTGCCACCCAGTGGGGACACAGCTTTGCCAGGCAATCCCTCCCTCTCTCCGGGGCTCTCCTGCCGGAATCCAGGCGACTCAAGCCCAAAAGTAACGGATCGGCCAGGGGGAAAGAAAGCAGCATTCATTAACTGTCTGCTCCCTTGCAGGGAGGGCTGTGAGAGCTCCGTGTGCCTTCTCCTGGAAAGGGTGAGGAGGGTCTCCCTTACCCCCCTGCCAAGAGGGGACACAAGGAAGGAGCCTCGCCCAAAATCCGGGGACAGCTCCCTGGCTGGTGGCCTGCAGGTCGGATCCTGCCAGCTCTTGCTCCCAGCTTTTTCTTGGAGGAAACAGGATCCTGGCAGAGGTGACATACCCTGCCCAAGCAGTGCAATGCTGAGAGGGGAGAGGGCAGGTACAGCACCAGCAGCTGGTGCTGCCCTCCACCTCACTGCCACCCCCCATGAGCTACTGGAGCCTCTGGGAAGAAGGGGAATTACCTGGAGGAGGGTGCACATCCCTGGACCACTGCCTGCTGCATCCCCCTCAGGACCCTTTAACAATTCCTCTGGAGGGGAAGCTAAAGTAACTTCTGCTTTGCTTTAGGCAACCAAGGTAATCAGTCTGACTGGAAACAGAAGGCAGGTAATAAAAACACACTGCAAAAAGGATGAATAGTCACCCTGAGCAGAAGCCCCTGGTTACAGGCCACCCTACACCAAACTGCCTGGATTCTTTGAAGGGTCCCTGTGGGCAGGATCCTCTGCTGCCTTTCCCTCCATGACAAAATCATTGACTGAATCACTAACCAAAAAATTTTATTGATCCTTGAGGAGTGTTATCAATACCTTATTAACAGGTGGATTTGCATAGAAAAGCTGTGGTGAAGAGCTCCTTACTGAACCCATGGTAATAGGCTATGACAAGACTTTCTTTAAATGAAAATTAATCTTGGCACAGGGAAGCAAGAACTTTTGCGGAGCCAAGTGCACAGAGGAGGAGGAATAGGAGGATTATCCTGAAGGGATGTGACTAGGAAGACTTCTGGCTGAAAAATGTGAGATATTTTGAGTGACACATAGACACCAGTAAGCAGGGAGGAGTTTCTGCCAATGCTCAAGCTCTTTTGTAAGTGGATGAGCCTCTCAAGGCCAGGAGTATTCTTGGTTTGGGGGCAAACCACGGAGCCTTCAGTGACATGTTCCCCCTCCTATACAAAACACCACCAGCCACCCAGCATGTCCTTGCACAGAGGGCTCCTCATGGTTTTAATTAGCTGATGGATTGCAAAAGGCTTTAAAATCAGCCCTTGTAAGAGCAGCAAGATAGTCAAAGTCTAGCGTCCCTGGGATGTACCCCAAAGGTGAGGGGCTGCCCCTGTGCATGGCTCCTGGATTGCTCCAAACCTGTCCTGATTTTCTATCATCAAACCCTCACTTTCTGCAATCCAGGCATGAAGTGGTGCCCACAAATGGTTCAAATCTCATTTCATGGGACTGACAGACACACAGGCTGCTCAGACACCTGCAGGCAACATCTGCACACTGATCACGCTCAAAATGTGTTTTCCTCTTCTTACATCTCTCAGAGGTTTGAATGGGGGCTAAATGTCTGGGGCTGGGATTTGGGTTTTTTTTTTTGCCTTCTGGCTTCACTGAGTTTCTGTCAGCCCATGGTGGGGAGGCACCAAGGCTCTGGCAAGGAGCTGTCTCCGAGGGGAGGAGGGGAAAGCAGCAGAGGCCAGGGGCCTGTTAGTGCCAGGCAAAGCAGCAAGAGGCAGCTTCAGATAAAATGCCCTTTTCATGCCTGTAGCAACAGCTCCCTCCTGGAACAAAATTGCTCTCTCCCAAAGTGGGCTTATGCACGCTTTTCCCCTGGAGATGCAAATGCAAAGGGCAGCACAGTTTTTGGTAGAAAGCTTAGAGATTGCCCAGTAATTAATCTCAGTAAAAAAATTGGTTTTAAATAGTGTCAGACGCTGAGGGGATTTATTGCTTTCTAATTACCAGGCAGTAATAGCCCTCCTTGCCTCCTCGTCCCTGATTCTGCAGCACCACCCGCTTCCTGCAGCCTTGCTCCTCTCCCTGGTTCTCCTGCCCAGTTCCCTGCAAGCTCTGCTATCCTGTGGTGATCCTGGTCCCACTAATGCTCCCAGCACCCCTGTCCTCTGGAGGTTTGGACAGGGATGAGCCCTGGGACACATTCACTTCCTCTGGATAGGAGGCAAAGCCTTTGCCCCTGACTCCCAGCCCTCCCTGGGTTTTGGCCTTGATGAGGTGGAAGCAAGTGCTTTTTAAATTTAAATAGTCCCAGAGCTTCTGTGTTTATGGTTCATATTAATATTTAAACCCACCCCATGACAAAAAAAAAGAAAAAAAAAACAACAAATAACTGCATTTTTCTCTCTTTTTCACAGCTAATCAGCAGCAAAGAGGAGGAGGCTGTGGGGTCAGCTTTTTGACAGAGCAAACACTCTTTCTCCAACCATTCTCACCTCCCAGTGAGGGCACGGACCTGTGCTCTTCCCTGGGAAGGATGTCCTTGTTTTGTTGTCACCCTGCTTTGATTTGTAGGTGAGATCCAGGAGCTCCCAAAAGCATGCTGGTTGAGACAAACATGTGCCTGCTTCTGGGGAAGCAGTGACCTTCTCTACTTGGGAGCCAAGGTGGACCTCGAAAGTTCCACCTCCTATTGCAGGTCTTGGATGTGGAGATCTTTACCAAAAGGAAAATAACTCCCTGTCCAAGCTGATTTTACCTATGGGGTTAATTATGGGCATGTGGGGTTATCAGCCTTCCCTAAGCACCCTGGATTTCCATCTGTGTGGAAAGCTATTTGAGCGTAACAGGAGTGCTGAAACCTTCAGTCTTGAGCACTTGCATCTGTGCAGACTCGGGAGCTATGGATTTCACATGTGGCAGCTCCTACCATCAAGCAACTTTAATCATTAATTTGGGATTAAATCCTTCACATTGTTCCGTGGAGATCAGGTCTGCACCGCTGTCTGTACTGACCCAATGAACTGAAAGAATGGCTTGGTTGTCGGGCTGCTGAGTTTCGTCCTTTTCTCTGATCCTTTTGTTTTGCTTGCATGAAAGGTAACAGGAACATGAAAGAAAGGGCGAGCCATCATCCCCAAATGTACTTCCAGCAGTGGAAAGCTCATCCTTTAAGTGGTGACAAGCATCACGCTGACCTCCAAAAGCCTTCCAAAGGAACAAATGAAACCCCCAAAGCCAATTGCGTGTTTCCTATATCACTTTATTGACCGCCACTGACCACGTTCTCAGGTTGAGCGCCAGATACCAGTGGAAGAGGTGGAGCTACCCTAGAATTACAGGGAGAGCAAGGGAGACGGTGTGTTAACGCACAGGCTGGGGAGAGCTGGCTGGGGATGGGAAGCCTCTGCACAGCGGTGAGCCCCCCTCTCTCCCCCGAGGGCCTACTAAGACAGTAGAAAGAGACGTGCTTGCCCTCCTGCCAGTTGTCCCTGAGGGAAACGGCAGGGCAGTGGTGTGAACAGATACACTTAAACACTTTGCTGGAGAGGAAAAAAAAAAAAGCAAACAAAAAAACCCAACCAAAACCAGGTTTCACCCCCTGGAAGGTGAGGTGTTATTACTTCTCCTGCGGCTGCAAGGAACTCGTGGCAGGTTCATCGCACGCACACGGGATCTCGGGTGTGGGGCTTGGGTCTGTTGCTGATTTGTTTGGGTTTTGTTTTTTGGATTTTTTTTTTAAGAGTAACCAGCTCAACTCTGAGTGGGGTAGAGCAAGTCTGCAGGGCTTTTCCCCTGCTCCAAGCCTCGCCTGAAGACTTGGTGCACCAGGAGCCAGCGTTACTCGTGCACTCCCTCCTACCTGGTGGTGGATTTGGGCTACAGCACCGGAACGAAGACCCTTTCAGCAAGTACAGCAACATGGCAGCATCGCCATCCATGCCATCCCCACAGGTTTAAGCTTCAATCAGTCCACCAGCCGCTCATCCAGCCCCTCGTTCCATCCAAGGGAGAAAGGAGGAGGAAGGAAGAGGGGAGGGGGGAAAAAAAAAAAAAAAAAAGAAGGAAACAAAGTAGGGGAGGAACCAACAAAATAACCCCCCTCTGGATATTCACTGATATCTATGCAATGGCTCTGGGAGCGAGACCGGCGGGTGGTGGCAGCCCGCGCGCCGCGGCGGCAGGCGGGCTTAGGAGGAAGGAGCGGAGGTGGGCTTCTCCTCCCGGGACACGGGGATGGGCCTCTCGCTGTGGCCGGCGTCCATGTTGGAGGGGACCTTGGGGCCCGAGAAGGTCAGCATGCCATCGTTGGACAGCGAGCAGGTGATGGCGGCCTGGTCCACGTTGGCAGGCAGGCGGTACCGGCGGTGGAATTCCCGGGAGATGTAGCCGTGGTCATCCTGAGAGGCAGTGGGGAAAGGAGGGTGGGGGAGGCACGTCAGAAACTCTCCGTGCCTCCCTCTGCCCGGCCCTGCAGGGACATCTGCATTCCCCCGGGATTATCCTGACGCTGCACTGCCAGCACCGCTGGGCACATCTCTGCTTTTTTTTTAATATTTTACAGGTTTGTGGGGGAGGGTGTGCCCCCTGATGCCCCTGAAGCTGAAAGAGCTGAGCAGAGCAGCAGGGTGTGATTTTTTGGCCATATTACAGGTTGGGATCTGATTTAGGCCGTCCATTTCAAAGGATGCTTGGAGACAAAGCCTGGAGTTCTGGGAAGGCAAAAGCAAGGCGGACGTGCGCACCCATGTATTTATTTACTAGGCTGCAAAGCTGTGTCAGCCACAATCCTGGCCCCCTTCTTTTTCTGGCCAAAAGAATGAGAAATGCAATTATTTTTTCTAAGTCGGCCATGAAAACTGCTGCTCTCTTCCTCTGGAAAAAAAAAACTATATTAAAAAATACGTACTGTTTCCAGACTAGAGCCTTGTCTGGCCAAATATGTGTGTGAGAAGAATTAAACCCCTGCTGGTATAATTCACTTTTCGACCCCCACAGATATTTCCATGACATACGTGTTAAAAGTTTCCAAGCCTGAGGCACTTGGTTGCTTTTCTTTTGTTTTGTTTGCTCTTGCTTTTTTTCTCCCAGATCAGCATATGAAAACTCTGTTTTCACTAGTGATTCTGGCTTATGAAAACTCAGCCATGCTTCAGCAGCGCCAGATGATGTTCTTTGTCTGGTCCAGTGTTATTAGGGAACAATGGACATCGTCATCTGACAGTTATGGAAGATGATGATTGAAAATAAACAAAAGAGGAGTGGATTAGCTTGTTATTGTCAGATATCAGGTTGGGGCCCTATGGGAACCAGCCATGCCAGTAGTGACAATCAATAAATAACTCCTTCTTCTGATATATTTTTTTTTTTCCTTCAGCTGAGAACTGTTGGAAAGAAGGAAAACGGAGCTCGACTCCCCAGTTGCTCCACCATCACGTCACTTCCACTTACCTGTCTTTCACTGTGCTTGCCATGGATTTCCACAAAGTCATCGATAATCTTCACACTCAAGTCTTCGGGAGAGAAGTGTTTTACATCCAGCATGATTGTAAACTTGTCCCGATCAGACCTCACCTGAAACGAGCGTTGTCAGAGAGTAAGACCCGAGCTCTGAGTGTGGAGTCAGCTTAAAAGCTTAAAAGCCAGAGGTGGGGTGCTCTGGTAGTGACACGGTTTCTCCTTCCATGACTATGGGCTTCAGCAGGGGTTTTCTATCCCATCATGGGGACCCAGGGACGCTGTGAGGCCTTGGTAGGTGTCTGCACCATTGCAACTACTCTGGGGAGAGGTGTCACTTCTTGCTGCTATTCTTGTGTCAGGGACCCTTTTGCACTCAGCAGTCTGCCAGATGCAGTGGGCATTTGTACTCAGCAGTAAGAGGGGATGGAAACCAGTGTAATACTCTCTGATAGCACCTTTTGTCCTTTCAGTGTTTAATGGTTTCTTTGTGGTCTTAGCTCTGGGAGGAAACCAGTAAGAAAGGGCCAGAGAAAGAACTGGTCCCTGAGCTTCAGACCACAGCCCCCACGGCTTCACATTCCTACAGCTGCCTTTGGAGGATTGCTCCAGGGTCCTTCAGCGTGGGATTGTTAAAACCACCATGTTCCCAAGGTGAAGAAGGGGGCTGGAGAAAGCTCCTGCCCACCAGGGTCCTCTCCCATGCCAAGCTGCCCTCGCAGGCCCTAGCTCTGGGAGCAGCCTGGCTGTTCCTTGCCACAGGGCTGGTGGGCACAGAGCAGCAAAGGCAGCTTTTTACGTGTTGGAAACAACCACCAGGAGACAAAATGGTTTCTGTTTCTCAAAGGGAGGGCTTATCCCCAGTGAAGGTTTCCCTCTGTGCCCAAGAAGGGGCAAGTGGACTGTGCCTGGTGGCGGGCTCGAGGTCTGGGTCCCCTCGCACCATAGCACAGGGCTACAGTGGGATGTGGGTGGGGAGGAGCAGGTGGAGGCACAAGGAGGGAGCAGAAGGAAAAGGAGAGGCAGTCAAAGGGCCCTTACCTCTGAGATGCCCGACTCCAGCACGCTGCGGAAGAGGGACTGCCTGTAGTAGGGGCTGATAGTGGATGAGAACAAAGGCAGGAGGTCATACTCGAAGAGACCCTCCCCGAAAAACTGGTCGAACAAACGGCTTGGAATGAGGGGTCCCAGAGCGCGCTTGAACCAGGGGTGCTGGATGGTAATGTCCATGCTGCTGCTGCTGCTGCTGCTGCTGCTGCTGCTGCTGCGACCTGTGGCTGCAAGGGGAGAGCAGAAGGGGCAGTGCCGCTGCTGGGGAGACGGCGATGCCTTGGCTGGACTGCGCGGTGCAGCCCCAGGGAAGCTCCCCCTATATATACCGGTCTCGCAGAATGAAGGCATTAGCAGGATTCCTCTGGAAAGACATGATCTCATGATGGAGGCAACGTGGTCAGCAGAAATGCGGAGACTGACCTGGAAATGACAGTCTGGTTGGAATCAGTGCCAGATGTCCTGGAGGGATGATGCCAGGCAGCGGGCTGTGAGACACGGGGTGCCCAGCGGGACTGGCAGGTCTGCTACGGGATCAGGCAGGTTAAACAGAACACCCCGCTGGGCATCTCAAGGATGCTTGTGGAAGAGGTCTGCTCCATAGGTCTTGTAACCCACCTTTGGCTTTTCACTAATTTGCTTCTGTTTCTGCCCCTCCTTGAAAAAGAGACTCAAGATTTCTTCCAAACAAATGAAACAACTTACTTCCAAGCAAGGGAAAAGGGGCTGTTTTAGTTCAGATTTCCTGAAGAAAGGTAAACTTTTTTGTGACATGCTATGAAGAGCCTCTACCACTTGAGAGGGGTCCTGGTGCCCCTGGCACAGGGGTCCTGGCAGGACTGGCAGGGAAGCAGGACTAACAAATGATGCAGAGCATGAACACGGTTCCGACAAAACAAAAACTTTTAACAAGAAATAATTTGGCAAAAGAAAGCAGGAAAAATAAATTTGGTCTCCAACCATAACAGCAGCCCCAGAGTTGCTCTTGAGAGGGTCCTTGTTCTGATTTAGGAGTGATGTGGGAGATGCATTTATCTCATGGCGTCACAGCACAGATCCTGCTTAACACGCATTTCTGGTTACAGCTGTTTTTCATTTCTGTTTCACTTAAAGCCTCCTTTAAGGGGTCATCTGGCACCCCCGACTGCCCGGGGAATGGGCTCCCTGCCCGCTGCCAGAGCAGCAGGCTCTGCCAGAGAGCTGAGGTGGCTGGGCAGCAAAAGGGCGGCGAGGCTGCCCAGCTCCACAGCAAGGCTCAGCACAGGCTGCGGAAACAGCCAGAGTCCCATTCCCACCACAGCCAGTGCCACAGGGAATGCATCCCAGGGGCCTCTGGGCAACAGAAACACCTGTGTTGGGAATCTTGTGCAGCCCAGCACCTTTTGTAGTCAACAGAGAGCAAGGGAGAGAAAAGAGAGGGCACTTCCAGAGGGCACTTCTGAGCTGAGGGGCTGAATCAGCTTCTCATATTGCCAGGGATTACAGAAACCAAGTGTGGCTGAGATCCTGGCAGCAGTGCTGCAGGAGAAATGGGATCAATCCAGGCCAGAGGAGCCAAATTCAGAAGGTGTGGTCTTGGAAAATCCTTGGCCTTGACTCCCATACGTGACCCCTCCCCACACAGTGCATGGGGGCAGGAAAGGAAAACTGGGAACCAGGAGATCCTGTTCCTTCATGGAAAACAAAAGGTTAAGCAGAAACACGCCCAAAAAAGGCAGTAGAGACCACTAAGCAGACACCTTACCTAGTTCCAGGGAGAAAAGGCCCCGTGGTCTGGCCATGGCTCTCGGGCATGAAGGCTTTTCTAAAATCGGGTGTCAAAAAGAGATCAACCCCTCCTCAAGTCATGGAGGAAAAAAACCACAGCAGACAGACCTAACCCCTCATTTAGTCCCATTGTCCCAAATCTGTCATTTTGCTTGAGAAATCTGTCATTTTGATTGAGAAAATGAAGGGAAAGCCAACAAGAGTGACAAAGCGCTTCCAAGGTTTTTCTTCAAGAGCTCTGCAAGATTTGGGTCTTTGCCCCAGAAGAGAAGAAAATCTCTCCTCAGCCACCGAGTTCCAGAGACCTGTTAACCTGTATTTAACCAACTGCAGCAGTGACCTGATGCAGAAAACATCATCTGATATGCAGAGCAGAGAGGCAAAATGAGAGGAGAGATAAAGGAACAGGTTGAAATCCCAAGCCACTCACTGGAGCACACAAAGCAAGTTATTTATTTGGCTGGCAGAGGAAGAGGTGGGAACTGCATCCACAGGGAAGGTGAGATAGATTTGGGGATCTGACAAACCATTTGGGGCCCAACCATGCACGAGGGATGAATGTTATCCCTAAAACATGTTGGGAACATCCCCTTTGTATTTCCCAAATCGAGGGTCATGCCAGGAGCACAGGGAGCAATGAACGCAATGGCAGGATCCTCTCTGGACGTCTTTCAGTCCTTATGAAACTGCCAAACCCTGGAACTCTGACCTCCAGCATGTTCCTCAGAGTATTCCCTGGATTACTGAGGTGGGGGGAAGGAGGGAGGGCCTTGAACACTTCCAGTGATAGTTCCACAGCTTCTCTGGGCAACCTGTTCCAGTGGGATGGAACACACACGTGTGTTCAGTATGTGATATGTGACCAGAGCACCTTGTTCAATGGGACAAAAGGAATTGGGTGTTTAGAAAAAATGACCAATATACCTTCAACTTAATTTTATCTAAAATTATGTCTATTACCACACACTGAAATACTTGAAAAGTGGCAGCCAACTTTATGGTTTTATGTCTTTAGCTTCTTCCACATTTTCATGGCTTTCCCTAGAATTAATCATATCCATATGTCTTTGACGGACATTTTTATCTTCTATGGGCAAAAATATTTCACTGAAATGTAAATTTCATTTACAGGAGGGTTTTTTTTCCCGATGCAGACTTTGCACTGCCTGCATGCTTTTGGGCAACCAAAAAAAAAAAATCTTGTGAGATGCATCACATCTCACTTCCAGTGGTCTAAAACATAACTGCAAAAGCAGTGAGATTTATTGGTGTTCCTACAAAAGGAAGAAAACTGATCCATGTGCTCGTGAGTACACCCAAAAGCAATGCATCAAAGGCAGGTTTTTCCTGCAGTGCAAACTTAGAATGTGAGTCCAGCTGAAAAAGTCCTCCAGTAGGTTCTGCTGTCCAGCTTATCTTTGAAATAATCCCTTTCTAAACCATGATGTATAACTGACAGCACGTGAGACATTTATTAAGGGATGTTGCCCAGTACAAGCTGCAGAAATCCCATATCAGGTTCCTGAGTAAAGCTGGAATCAGCAACCAAGCACAGCCCTTTGCTTGTATTTAGCTGCTTTTAGTTTGTCTGCATGATTGACTCTTACCTGACAACTTCTAGGCGAGTGCAGGGCTGTCTCCAGCTCCCGCAGTCAAGCTCTGTATGAGTTCAAAGTGAAAAGAATGTGTTTAAGTGGAGGAACAACTGGTCGGGTGTAACTGTGGAGGGTTTGTATGAGCTTCTGGAGTGCTAATAGAACTGGGATTACTGTTTCCAGCTGGTGTGTTGCCGCCCCAGGATTGCCCAGAAGGGCAAACTCTGCTCTGATCTGCACATTCTCTCGAGTCAAGTGGTCCCTGTCAACCTGCAGAGGATGCAACTCTTCAGATCTTACTGGGAAACAGGAATGCATTGCAGCGCTTTTTCTTTCGAATACACTTATCAAGACGAAAAAGTACAAGTGTACTCATTCAGATGGTCCTCTGCATTTAGATATCAGCTGTTCAGTAACAACATAAGGGATTGAACAATATCTGGCAATATGTAATGATAAACTTGTTGCAGCATGCTAATCAGACTTGAGTTTCCCCCTCGCATAAATCTGTGAGGTACAAAAATGAGTTCATGACAGGCACACAGAGCTAGGGCAATTAATAATGTGATTTTGTTGCAAGTTTTCTTCCTACCAGTCTTGCTGTGGTGGAAAATACTGCATAATGTGCGTGAGGGAGCTGTTGAGTGGAGGAAAAAAAAAAGACCATTCTCAAATTAGTCAAGCTGAAAGGGAGCCAGCGTTATCAGTTTTGGCTGCTAAGCACTTACTAAAAGCTTTCCCTAGAAATGAACACAGAGCATTTCTTTCTTTCTTTTTCAGGGAAGAGCCCTTTCTTTAGAGCACTCATTTCCTGTTCCTCATGGCCAGGAGCTCCAAACCTTTCTACCACACCTGACCTGGGATGCTGATGGAGGAAGGAGCAGCTGACTGCAACAGCAGTGAGACTCATTTTCCTCTGCACTCAACCCCCAGCAGATACCGTGGAAATCACTGAAGCCGTGATTCTGATGAGTTTTGAATGCTGTTGATAACTTGCTGAAGTTTATACTGCATGGGGAGAGGCCAGGGCACATTATCAGTGCTGTTTGCAGGGCTCTTATCTGGGGTTGAGGCTGAAGAGTAACAAAATGGGAGGGCCAGCATGAGAAAAAGCAGGTGTTATATTCTTTTTTTATTAGAGGAAAAAGTGTTTCTTGTCAAAAGCAAAGAGAACGTTTGAAAAGCCCCTCTTTGAGGGTCATTCACAGCAAGAAAGAAGCCAGTTAGTGGGAGGGTTCCTATATGCTGAGCACCTTTGAAAATCCAGCCATGTATTAAGTTTAAAGATAGGTCTAGAAGCCTAACTCTCTGCATGTATATTGAAAAAAAACCCAAACAAAGAAACTACCAAACTTAGCTTGCTTTTCTTTTAAAGAGAGATAAGTATGTCCCCAGAGAACCCTGCAAGTTGCCATGCCTCCCAAACAGCTTTCAGCTGCTGCCTGCCCTTCTAGCCTCTTGGTTAAGCTTGTTGTCCTGGTGTAAGTCACCACTGCTTCTCTCACCTCTGCAACTCTTTCTTGATGAATGGTCAAGCCCTGTGCCCCAAGTTTTGTCCCAGGTGGTCATGTCCCCACTCATGCTGACAACAGTTTTTGTCTCACAAGGACTGTGGTTCCGAAGTTGCTGAACACCAGAGCCAGGGAAGGAACAATCACAGAGGAGTCAAGCTGCGAGGGAGACATTTCTAGTTCTCTACCTAAAAATAAATCTTTGCCCCAACATTTTTAAGGCACATTCCCCTATTTTATTGCTGGCCTTTGGGATTCTTTTTCTACTTCTCTATTTTAGAAGGATGGGGCAATTTTTATTTCATGGCTTATAGCGATTCACGGTCAGATTTACAATTCAGCTGTACACTGGAAAAGTTAAATATCCACTCCACTCATACAAAGACTGATATTTATTTTATCTAAAGAATTTATATAATATCAACAGTCTGCCTTGGTGCAGCCAAAGAGGCTTAAAAAATTACTAGCAATCCCTTTTTTCCACCTCAGAGCCCACATCCTAAACACTGAACAAATCCCATCAGTGTTTAGGGCACATAATATCATTGTTGTCAAATCAATGGTGAATTTACGTGCTGTTAATCCTTGGCACTTAGTCAAACAAGCTCAGCAAGTTTTAGCAGCACAATGCATTTTATGTTTTCATCAATGGATTTGCATAGGGAATGAGGGATGCTCTTTGCTTCCCAGTCTGCAGCAGAGCCCAGAGAGTGGGAGATGTGGAGAGAGCATCTCACATACGCAGAGAGCAGGAGAACGGGGACAGGAGCAGGTTTGGAAATTTACAGCTGCTAAGCAATGATGCTTCTCCCCATCAGTAGATTTCAGAGCGCTTTCCAGAGGGGGTAAGTATCATCACGGTGACTGGGAACAGGTAAAATGAGTTGGTGGAGGTACAATTTGAGCCCTTTTCACTCCCCACGTCTTTTCTTTGAATAAAACCACCTCGCTTGCAACTCTACAGAGCTTGCTGCTGAGAGTCCCTCTGCCCTGCAACCAGATCTCACCTCCCCGAGCTTTCCATAGCCCCTCTCCTGATGTGTAAAATATTCCCCTGGTTCTGGAAATTACACCCATTTTTTTTCAGACCAGAGAACTTGAGAGTGTAGGGTTCTTTTGTGATGTGGTGTTTACTCATCTGAAGCAAATCATTATGGTAAGTGATACAACAGCTTGAATAATTAAAATACTGCCTATTTTTCAGAGGAAAGGAGAAATTATGTCCATTCCTGGTTTGGTCCGAACCTCAAAAAAACAAATAAAATAAATAAGATATATCTTCAGACTGAGACCTCTTTAAAAATAAATCACAACTTGCTATATGGTTCTTTGATTTTAGATATATTTTGTTTTCTTCCAGTGCTCCTGACAATTTAGATGTGAGTTATGTCTCCATGATCAACGTGAGCATTCCTGCACCGAGCACATCATCCTACAGAGCCTATAGCAGGATGATCCTATAGATTTATTTTTTTTCTCCAAAGGATCAATACTCTGTACTGGGAAACCGTGGCATCAAGGAGGAGCAGGGGTATTACAGGGAATGCTCTACCACAGACAATCAATCACTCAGCAAATAGTCAGTGTGGAAGGCTTGGGAAGCAGATGGGACTAGGATCAGTGACTGGAGAAGGGGAAAAGAGATTGCAGGAGGGCACAGCCAGGCAAAAAAGTGCCTTTATATGCTAGTCCAGAGAAAGAGGGAAATTGAACAAGTGGTGCTGATGCAGTGGGGAGGGAGAAGGAGGAGGAGGAAATCTATAGGAGCACTGAAAGAAGACTGGAAGTGATGATAACATGGAAGGAGGATGGTCTCACTGGGACAAGCAGCTCTGTAAAAGGCATTCTGCAAACCCTGCATTCACTTGGTGATCCTGCAGTGAACCCCACAGTCCTGGTCTCAGTCTGCCTCTCGCCATCTGAGTGGGGCTTGGAGGGAAAATACTGCACATCAAAGGCAGATATCACTGCATGAATGATTAAGCCACCCAGTAAAGCTCCAAAAATTGCCTAATTGCAGGTGATGCTGCAGTAGCTGTTCAGTGCTCAGGTGTAATTCTGGCACTGGGAATTGAGCTGCTTATTGGTGCTAAAGGAGATGACAGGAGGTGGAAGGGCAAGAAGGCAGTATCAGGTCTAAAAGAGACACTGATGAAAGAGGGTTTGGGCAGGCAAAGTCGTATTATTGATTCAGTTTGGAGAGTGAGAGGCATTGAGAGACTTGCTGGGATTACAGACCCTGAAAACAACATGATTCTCCACCAGCTTCTGTGTGCACACAGGCCACATGTCTAATTAGGTTCTTTAGAGGGATTGCACAACACACACAGCATCCAGAGACTACTGCAAGGAAGACCTTCTTTAACAAGCAGTCACAAGGGGTGAGTCTCTCTGAACCTCCAGTGGGTTCAGAGCCATAGGATCTGCAAATCTCCCTGTGCTGAGGGGAAACACAAAGTAATCACAGCTTTCATCTGGCTCAAAGGGATCCACTCTGTCCATCCAGCAGCCTAACAGAGCAAAAAAAAAAAGCTCTTGATGGGATAACGATCCCTGTCCCTTACGCCTGGATGCCAGACGAGTCTGTTACGGTGGCAGCTGTCTGGTGACTTGGAGAATTTATTTTTACAGCAGCTCGCTGATGGGAACCTCAGGGAAAAAAAAAAACAACATCACTTGGCAGAGAAAGACCCTAATGAGCCGTTTGTCTAAGCTGCTCCCAAATCCTCTTGCTGGATTTGTGTGCACTCATGTGAGGATGAGCATTAGTGGGAGGGTGGTGGAGGGCAGTGGTGAAAAGATTAGGGCGATAGACCGGGCGGACAAAGTGCTGAGCGCGGCTCTCGTGCGTCACCGCGTGTGCGCGGGGACAGCGCCGAGGCCTGGCCCCGGCACAGCTCCTCAGCTGCTGCACACCACGGGCTTGTGGCTGCTCTGCATCACTGGAGCACGGGAAGGAGTCAGAACGAGCCATCAATCCCCCCCAATGCCTCTCCTGATCGTGCGAGGTAAACAGAGCACACAGGCCGAGCGCGGTCCTGGGGAGGAGACCACGAAATAAGGGATAATCAAGCTGAAGAGCATCACGCTTCCCAGACTTTAACCCACTGGAAATTACATGTTCATAAATGTTACAGGTGCAGCAGATGGGATCAGACTTCGGATTGCGCTGATGCAACAACAGCCACGGCTCCGCTGTGTATAATTAAGGCTAAATGACAAAGGTTGTCTCAACATCTCCAGTCTAAAACAACCCCTCTTTTCACTCCCCTTTTTTTTTTTTTTATCTCCCCAGATGTTTTATGCATTTTGTCAAAAGGTCACAGCCGGGGGACCAAATACAGTGAGGGAAAACAAGCAAGCAGAAAAATTCCCGCTGCAGCTGTTGAGCAAAAGAAATAAAGGAATTTTGTGTGTCACCGCTGGGAAGAGCAGTGCAGAGGAAGGGAATTGCAGCTGCGGGTGCAAAAATAGGAAGGAAATTCAGAGCAATCTTTTTTTAAATGCAGGGCCCCAAATCTAAACCCACGGCGGGCAAACACAGAAGTCCTTGCACAACATTTCTCACTTCCAAGGGTGACACAGTGACCTGTAGACCACAGAGGAGCTTTTCAGTGACCCAGCGAGGGTGTTCTCAGTCACAACTGTTGAAGTAAAGCACTTTATGAGTAGCTGTGGATGTAAGAGAGAGGTTCTGGAGGCTTCTGATGGCATTTGGGCAGATGAGCAAATAGAAATGTGCACTGTGTTGCCCAAGGCTCGGTGTTCTTTCTCCACCTAGAGCATGACAAGAGGAATGTTCTGCAGCCGCACCGATGATGAGAGAGGTGACTCTCCTGCAGTGCTATCCACTGTTTTGTCACTGATTGAGCGTGTTCAACCTTCGTTTCCCACTCCAGTCTTGTCCCACTCTCCCCTCTGCCTCCCCCTTTTTATCCACCAGGATATCTCCGTGTATTTCTGTGCTGCAGAGCGATTAAAACATGTCAGTGCTGTTCGGTCCTCTAGGGCTGTGTTGCTTTACAGTCCTGTTCTAGGGTTCCTAAAAGAGTTGGTAGTTTCAAAGAGCTGCTTGCTCTTCACAACACCCCGGCAAAAAGCAGGCACTGCTGCAGCTGTACCACTTTACTGCAAGCCCCTGCCCTGATCCAGGGGGATGGCTCATCCTGGCCTTCAAGGATCCAATTTGGTTGAAGAAATAAACGGTCAGCCAAGGGAATACTTGCTGTAATCAATAAAAGCATAAACAAAGACTGGTAAATATATCTTTAATAAAATGAGGACAGCCTTCCTGAAAGCTGCTTCCCTCCCTCTGGGATTCCCAGGGCCTGAGAATTTCGGGCCAGGTAAGCAGAAGTGCAGCCCTTGTAACGACACGTGATAAATGTCTTCATACGAAGCAGAAGAGACGCTGCCCTTCTCGAGTGGATGTTATTGCAAGGGTTTGGACATGGCTGCTCCACGGCTTACCACAGATGGCAAAGTGATTTTTATCTCCATAAACTGTAGTGCAGGCAGTTTTTCCAGTGTGTTCACAGCGTATCAGAAGCAACGTGCAGCCTTCAGTTGAGATCACAGTATGCTCTACATCCCTGGAACATCTATTCCCAGAGGTTGCCACACTGCAGACTCGGCTTTTCCTTTACAAAGCACTCAGGCAAAACATGCTCTAGGGTCTGAAATTTTGCGTGGCTCTGGAAGGGCTTCAGCAGAGTTCCCAGGCACATGTAAAAGACTTTTCCAAACTGCCTACAGGATGACCTGAGTTAGTCAGGAATCTCATCCATCCCACCAACTTAAGCTATCAACTGTTGTTCTCTAAATAAGGGACAAACACAGGTGCTCATTTTCACCCTTAAACCAGGATCTGATTTTCAAAATGTTCATCTACCAGCACATTTTGGGCCACAGAAAACTAGATTTGCCCAAGCAGCCCCCAGGCAATGTGCCATATTCTTCTAATACCTGGCACAGATAGGCAAGAGGTGGGAAGTGGCATATCAGCAGAACAAAATAAGGTGCAAAGGAAAGAGCTGGGGTTACACAGATGCTGCTTTCTAATTTCACACCCAATCAAAGCTTATCTTTCAATCTTTTGGAGGTAAGCACTGGTTTTAACCTGTCCCTGCAGTGTGGCTTCTCAAGCTGAGTGCATTACCTGGCCCACAGCTAAATTTTTCCAACTGCAAAGGGAAGCTCAACTCCAGAGCAAAGACATGTTTATATGACCCTCAGTACAAAATCCAGAGCTGAAACGTGTATCCTGAGCCCTCCTCAGCTCTCAAAGCTGCATCCACAGCCAGGGAGGCTCCTGGTCCCACACATATGGCATCTCCTGAGCTTTGCACCGAATACTGCAGTAGCCCAGAAGAGGCACACACACCCCCCAGGCTGGATACCTGCTGGACATGGCACTCTGTGCTCAACTGGTCAGTTAGGGATAGACTAGGGATGGGGAATCACCAGGAAAAAATGAACGGAGCATCAACTTGTTTTTATTCCCCAGTTTTCAGCTGGGCTGTAGGAGCTCCCAGGACCAGACACCCACTATCTACCACATCAAAAGAGCGTGAGGAATGACAGCTGTTTGATTTGACCTTGTTAATCCAGTTATTTAGTAGAATGTGTAAGCAAACAGCAGCTGTAGGTGAGCCTGCATCGATACACCTGCTCATCATCCAAACTCGGCTCACAGGACGTTTTTTGCAGCTGTGACTTTAGAACCACTTCTGGTCTAGAAACACAGCAAAATTCCCATGACATTCCAGTGAAGACAACTGCTTAGGAAAGCAGTTTATATGGGGGGAAAAAAACAAGCAGGCTCTTTTGTAGGCATTGGCATACTGATTAAAGTGCCATGTATCTTGCCTTAGGGTGCTCACTGTGGCTGCCCATTTGTTGAGAGAGACAAAGGGCAGAGAGAGCATGAGTGGAAAAGGGCATGTGCTGCTGTTCAGCCTCTGCAGAGATGGAAGTGGTTGGTTTTAATGACTGTTGCCAAAGGCAGACCAGCAATCCTTCTTCATCTTTGTGGGGATGCTTCCCCCTGTCATGGAATCACAGAATGGTTTGGGTTGGGATCATAAAGACCATCTTATTCCAAACCCCTGCCATGGGCAGGGACACCTTGCACTAGACCAGGTTGCTCCGAGCCCCATCCAGCCTGGCTTTGAACACTTCCAGGGATGGAGCAGCCACAGCTTCTCTGGGCAGCCTGCTCCAGTGCCTCTCCACTCTGACAGGAATTTCTTCCCAATATCTAATCGAAATCTCTTCTCCTTTAGTTTAAAACCATTACTCCTTGTTTGCCCATGTACAGAGTTGGTCCCCCTCTTTCTGTGAACTCATTTCAAGTACTGAAAAGTCACAATAAGGTCTCCCTAGAACCTTCTCCAGGCTGAACAACTCCAGCTCACTCAGTGTGTCTCCACAGCAGAGGTGTTCCAGCTCTTGGATCACCTTTGTGGCCTCCTCTGGACCTGCTCCAACAGGTCCATATATTTTTTATATGCTGAGGACCCCAGAACTGGAGGCAGCACTGTAGGTGGGATCTCGCCAGAACAGGATAGAGGGGCAGAATCCCCCCTTGCCTGCTGCCCACATTGCTTTGGATGCAGCTCAGGACACGGGGGATTTCTGGGCTCCCAGTGCACACAGCTGGGGCGTGTCCAGCACCCCCAAATCCTTCTCCTCAGGGCTGCTCTCAATCCATTCATACCCAGCCTGTACTTGTGCTTGGAACTGCCCCAACCCATGTGCAGCACCGTGCACTTGGCCTTGTTGAACGTCATGAGGTTCCTCATGGTCCCACTTCCCAAGTTTGCCCAGGTCCCTCTGCATGGCCCCATCCTTCTGTTGTGTCACCTGCCCTGCTCAGCCTCCTGTCCCCTGCCAACCTGCTGAGGGTGAGCTCAACCCCATGGGTAAAGATATTCCAGAGCCCTGGTCCCAAGGCAGAGTCCTGAGCCTCATCCTCAGCCTCCCCGTGGACAAGGAGCCACTGCCCACAACTCCCTGGCTGTATCCAGTCAACATCCACTTCGAGGTGGTGAACAACCTGATTTACACACCAGGCATGCCACTTCCTTCAAAAGAACTTCTTTCACACTGTGCTTTCAGAAACCTTAGCAAATGTGTGCACTTCTTGAGCCATAAATTCATCCATTTTCAAATAATTTCAGATGTTCCATGCCGGTTGAGGTTACAGCCAGCCCTTGCTGCAAGGCTCCCTCCAATCTAGTGCATCCTCAAGTATTAGCAGTAATTTACTCTCATTTTGTTAAGAAGAGCAAAGGAATAAAATTCAGGCACTTTCTGTGGTGGATGAGACCTGGAAAATCACTGTGGCCTGCGAGACCAGCTCACTGAGACTGCAGCACCGTGGTGGTAAAACGTCCTGACCGCAGCATCGCGCTCCTGGCCCGTCTTTGGAATCTCTCTGGGATCAGGCTGGGGGTGTCTGCAGTCTGGGAGATGGGTGGGGGGGGCGAGGTGTGGGTGGCTGAGGGGAGGGACCCCCAGGTCCCTTTGCAGCTGCCAGCCCAGTGCCAGCAGCTGCCCGGGCTCCTCTGGAAGGTCCACGGGGAGCTGTTTAGCTGTTCAGGACGACAAGAGGCAATATGGGCCAGAGAACTGAAATCAGCAGTGCACATCTGAGCCTAACGAGTGCCAGGGGCTACAGGAAAGCTGTTCCAGGTGCAGTGGTAAAAAACCTTTCAGCAGCATCAGAGAATGGAGAGGGGACCCTGTTTAATTTAGGATGAGCTGAATGGCTGAGTGGCCTCATGACAGCTGTGGAGTTACTGAGCTATGTAGCAGCTTCAGCTGCCTCCTCCTGGCAGAGCTCAGGTTCCCTCTTCGTGGCACTGTCACCTTCCAGCTCTCTCACTACCACCTCGTACCAACAAAGTTAGCAGGAAGTAGTGCTCGTGATGGGGTTGTTTTAAATAGATTTTAATCTTGTGAGGAAACAGTTGTCTAATGTTACTCCAGCGTTCAGTATTGCTCAGCTCTGAAATTCAGCTCCAAAACTGGGCTCCTGGGAAACTCCCTTTGTCTTTTCCTAATCCAGAGGAGTACAGTAGATCCTTTCCAGGACTCTGCTTGTGCTACACCCAAAGGACACTTCAACAGCCACGCAGTGTTGCGTAGGTTTCCTGTAACAGATTCACACCCTTAGTGTTACTTACTGAGTTAGTATTATTTCAGCTAGAGCTGCTTTACAGTGCTAAAACTAACACTGTAAACACTATCGATCTTGGGACCTGCTCTGAAAAAAACACCCCCACAGTTCTACTGGGTGCTGTGAACATTTACTTCTTGCTAAGCTCCAGGGAAATGCTTTAAGAGCGTACAGCTTAGCAACAACACTGACCTTTTTTTTCCCCTAAGCCTCATTTCTTTCTCAGTCAGGTGGCAGCAGAGCCTGTTGTTGCAGTTACTGCCCTGAAATTAAGAGCTAGAACAACAATGGGAAGAATTCACACGAGGCAACAGGCCCCTTCAGCTGCGTCAGAGGCAGCAGCTTTGATGCCCCTGCTTTCACAGGACTGACTGAACAGATCGATTAGATCTGCATCAGCCATTCTGCAAGTCCTAATTGGAAAATAATATTTTCACAGGATTAGAGCTTCTGGCTTTGAAAATAAGCAGCTTGGCTTTGGGTGAAGTTTTCCAAGGCTCCTATGTGTGATGCAGGGAGCAGAGCCCTATTTCAGCACTGGCTGTGAGACCTGTGGCAGCTCATCTGGCCTCTGAAGGGTGATGGTGGCATTGGGGAAATGCTAGCTTGGGCTTGGGTTTCACCTCACCTGAACCCCTCTGAACCTGCTTGCTGGCAGGTTTCTACTGCTTTTGCTTTTGGAGGTGTGTCTCCTCCCCTGTCTCTTTACCCAAGGTAATGAAGCCTCTCTGACAAAGGCCACAAACACAGCCCCACATGCAGGCTTGTCTGCCATCCACGTTTATACACCTGCATGTTCACATCAGGCAGGGGCAGCCTGACCAGGACTGGCCCCCACCTCTTGCTCACATCAGGGAATGCTTTATGTAAAGCTGGGATGAAGACAGCACAGCGCTGGATACCTGGACAGGGCAGAGTGAACCCCTGGGAGCCAAACACAACCCCACGGCAAAACTGCAGCTTCCTTGCCCAGCTCTAGCTCCCTGGGGAAGCAAAGAGGGGTTGCAGGCAGGAGCCAGGAGAGCAGAGCTCACACAGTGCAGCCACTCTTAGCCAGACAAACTGAACAAAGCAAGAGAGGCATCTGTTTTCATCTCACGAGCTCCTGAGGTGTCACGTTCCCAGTGTCACCTTCACATCCCCTCTCAGGGCCTCTGTGTTACTGTCCTGCTTCTCTCTCTGCACCAGGAGTTTGCCCAGAAATGTTACCTCACAACTCAAGCTGCTCTGGTAACACTTTCCCAAGGGCTGCCGTGCTGGTATAGGGTCAGGCAGCTTTTCCCAAGTTATCCCTCCTCTCTCCCCCAAAATGGATCCCACATCTGAGTCCCCTCACTGGCATCCCCAGGATCTCCACACCTCTAAAATGATACAGCAGGCCCCTCTGGCATCACCCAGTATCTGCATACTGAGGTGAATACAGGCAGCACAACCCGTGGTGCCTCATTTCACGTGCCAGTAAGAGTGACAGGGGCATAAAATCCCCCATGTGATTGACATTTCTGGGGGCTCTCTGCTGCTCAGAGGGTCCCACGTGGGGACAGGGCAGCAGCACCCGCACTGGGGAGAGGCCACACTGCAGAAGAGGGAGATGCAGGCTCCAAAAGTGTCAACCACACCACTGAAGCAATTCTCCTGCTTGTGGAGTTCAGGGGTCACTCACTCATCACCCTGCACTGGGCTCTGGTCGGCCCCTGGACGCCCATCCCGAGCCCCTCATGCAGTCAGCAGGGTCATGGCAAGAAACGTGTCCCTGGATAATGCCCAGCTCAATTTCTGCCGAAGATTTGTAGCGCTGCGGTGGGTGAGCCCTTCCAGCCGGAGGCCACCGGAGGGAGCCCCAGCAAAGGGAATGAACGCTCACGGGAGCTCCTGCATCCATCCATTTCACCCGGGCATCAACTCCGGAGTCAGGGGATTATTTCGTGGGGCTGTCACGGAAAGCAAACCGAGGGCAGCACTGTCTGCTGTCAGGAGCTGTCCATCACTGCACCTCAGGCTGCTTCTTTACCAAACCACAGGGCACAGTGATGCAGGAAAGGTTTACAGCACCCACTGAGTACCTGAGTACCTGAGTACCTGTGCCACAGCCTGTTCACCTGCACTTCTCACTCGCACCTGGCCCAGGAGAACTCCCGGCGGAGGTGGGGGAGGTTTGTCTGACACAGGGAAGCAGCGAGAAGCCTGTTGTAGGAGTAGTGTGACTTGCCTTCCTTCAAGCTGTTATGACTGGGCTGCTTTCCTAAGCAAAACATCCTCTGTAAACATATTTCAGGATAAATCTGGCATGATCCCCATCTTTGTGAATATGGAGCTGGGAGCAGGGTTCAACTGCAGACAGCAAAGGGAATGGGCAGGAGGTTCCCCCGACCCCACTACAACAACTTGCTCTGAAATTCCTGCTCTGGTTCACTGGCAGAAACACCTCCTATTTTTAGATTTAATATCTGCTGATAAAAAAGCTCCACTGTGAGGGTACAGTCCCGTGACAGGCTTAACAACTTTGCTGCTACAGAGAGGGAGAAGCCTTCTGTCTTCCTCCTTCTATCCTCCCTGATTTCCATCTCTCACCCTGTGCTCCCATCTGTGCACTGCAGCTTCATTTTCCCTTGCAAATTCTGATTGCAAGATAAAATGATTCAGTTTGGCCATTTGAGCCGGTTCAAGGAGCTTACAGTGCAGCCAGGCAAGTATGAGAGATGGAAAAAAAGAGGCACTGGGAGGGGTGGAGGGAAACCTGCCCCTTATTCTGGGGCTGAGCTCATGTTAGCCAAGCTCCTGCTGCACCAGGAAAACACAACCAAATGGAGCCAGCTGGAGCCAGGCTGAAAACAAACAAAATTATGGGACAGCTACAGCAGATCTGCAAGCTGCTTTCACCTGCAGAGAGCCTGTACCGGCTCAAGGGGCACCAGACAAGTCCTTGGAGGAGAGATATAAGAGGAAGTTTCCACCAAACTCTCACTGCCTTGCTGTTCTCTCAGGCCTCTGACTGCCACAAAGTACCTGGGGGCAGCAGGCAATACCTGGAGAATTTTTCCAAGAGTACTCAGAAAGGTCCAAAGAGATCAGCTTCTCCCACAGAATACTCCATCCAAACTGCCCGGGACAGTGCAGAGAGGAATTTTCCTCCAAGGAGCAGCTGGATTTGCTTGTCCATGCATGGATTTTTGATTACTTTCCAGTCAATTCTTTCAGCCCTTGGGGCATGCAACAGTGGGGAGGTGGATCAGGGGCAGCCCTGGGGCAACACATCTCAAGGCTGGGAAAAGAGGTCTGTCTGAACCACCAAGGCTCTCTAAATTCTGAGCCTGATTCCAAACATCTGTCCACCTTGACATTGCAAAAATCACCTGATTTCTATATTTCCTCCCTAAAGGGAGCAGGGTGGCACTTTTGTCTAGCTTGTAAGCCCCTCTGGGCATGGAGAGAATGCTTTTTATAAAAATCAACTGCCATAACCACGGTCTTGACCTCAGATGGCACAGCAGCTTTCTGGACCAAAGTGCTGTGGCCAAATCAAATATTGTGTTGTGTTGAACCTGAAAGCCCTGCAGCTTTATTCATTTTTCCTGGTTTACAATCGTCAATCTCTCTCTAACAGCAATAGTTAACAAACCATTAGTGTTCCTAATCAGGGGTTGGATCCCAAAAACTCTACAAGGAAGTTTCCACAAGGCATACAAAATCTGCCAACTGTGCTGAGCAGTCTGTGCTGATCGACTCAGCATTTCTTCTCTTCAGTGCCATTCATCTCACCCCACTGTCTGCCCCTCATACCAAAATCGTTCAATTTACCTCCACCCCCAGCATCATGGTGATCAGTTCTCACTGTGAGTGGCCTGGAGGCCTCAGGGAGGGTCTGTCCCCGTGTGCTTGGTGACAGAGTCCTTCGTGCTGCGCCGTGTTGCATTTACAGGGGTTGCTATAATTAAGGACCTTTGATAAGATCTGCTTATATAACCATGGTGATTACTGAAGTCTAGGCATGGAAGTAGATTAGATGAGATTACCAGCTACAGCTCCTGCTCTAATGTGCACGAGCTGCCTTCTCAGATTAATTTTTTGACGTTACATCTTAAATTGGTTCCCTTTCCTCAAGGTCGTGCTGTGTTCCAAGAGGTGCCAAGCAGAGAGCTGGCAAAACTGTACAAAGGGCTTGCTGGCTGTGGGTCACTAATTATCCCTCCATATGCATTGTTAGAAAAATACATTTAACCTGAGAAACCAAGTCCTGTGCACTGGCTTGGAACTCCAGGTTCCTGTTTAATTAATGCAGAGTTCTGGGCACTGGCAACAAAAAAGTACTATTTTCCAGTGAACGCACCAAGTACTTTATGTACTGACCCCCCTGGATGTGTTTCTGTGTTCTCTTTATTCCTTTTTCTATATCCAAGCACTGCTGCCTTTTGTTTCACAACCAGGTTTTTTTTTTTTTTTCCTTCACCTTTCCTCTTCGCTCTGCCTCTCTTAAAACTGGCTGCTTCCCTCCTTTATTTTTTCTCTCCCCTCTTTTATCTCCCAACCAAATCTGGGGCGGCACCATTTTGTCCTCACCACGTTTTAGCTGATATCCAGTTGATGACACCGGGCTTTAAGAAGGCAGAGCAAAACAGGAGGGTTTGTGGCATGATAAGATTTCTGCTTGTCACGTGCAAGGATGCATTTCCAACAGGGAAGCAGCTCCAGGTCAAGTTACTTGTCTGTGAAAATGTGGATCTCAGCAAGGCTTCAGCACAAGAACTGACTTACAGGGCCCAAGTTAAAGATACTCCCTGGAAAATGCTTCTTACCCTCATACACCACACAAAGGGAAACCTAAAGTGAATGGGGTCTTCACAGCATAAGGGCTGAGAACCCAGTGCATTTCAAATACTGAAAACATACTTTGATTCCTAAGGCAAAGTATATTTTGATTCCTCAGGAAAAATATATTTTGACATGATTTACCTGAAGGCTTTAGCAAAAACACTAAAGCCAAAATCAGCGCGAGGTTGTTGGGAGTAGCAGGGAGCGGGTGAGTGAGCCTTACATCCCAAAAGAGAACGTACAGGAATAGCATGGAAGGACACAGAGCAGCGCCCAAAGGACTGTCCCTGTCCCGTGACAGGACACAGCATCCTTCAATCAGCTCAATCCATACGAGGAATTATAGGAGGTATAAGGCTGGAAGGTGTCCCTGCCCATGGAAAGGGCTCGGAACTGGATGATCTTTAACATCCCTTTCAACATAAACCATCCTCTCATTCTATGAATATTCCTATGGACTTCAAATGGGGTTGTGAGCACTACAAAGCATATTTTGTAATGCTTCATGGAATCCCAAGATATCTAATGGATGAATTTTACTTGTAACACGCTGAGCTCTCAGTCTTGAGCAAAACAAGTAAGTTTCTTCCACGATGTGATTTTAAAACTGGAGCACCACCCCTGTTGCAAGTGGAATCTATTCCATCCAAAAAGAGTGATGGATAGGATTGGAATCTTCCATGTTCATTGCTATTCTGTTAAAAAAAAAAAAAAATTCCCTTTAAATTTTTTTTTTAAATTCACTGGGTTCAAACTTGCAGCTTATAGCTCATAATTGCACAAGACTTCCTTAAAAAGAAATGATCGGAAAGAATTTGGTCCTACCCTCCACCAAAAAAAAAAAAAAACAACAAAAAAACAAAAAAACACAGAGTTTGGTCATACCTTGAACAAAAAGTTATCAGAAAGAGTTTGGTCGTACCCTACAGAAAAAAGTATCTGCGAGAATTCGGTCCTACCCTTCACAAAAAAAAACGACGAGAAGAGATTTGTTCCTACCCTCCACTCTGCTTTTAATGAAAGTTTTGCTTTGCAGCTCTATCCAACTTTTTTTTTACTTAACCCCCTTCAGCGGCCCCGGCGCGGGCGGGACTCGAACCCGCGACCTCCCGAGTCCGTCCCCGCCTCCCCCCCCGCCCTGCCCAGCGCGGCGTTTCCGGCGCGGCCGCTGTGACGCGGCGGCGGCGCCGGGGCAGGGGCGGCGCGGCGGGCGGGCAGGGCGGGCGGTGGGAGATGGCGGAGTACCTGGCCTCCATCTTCGGCACCGAGAAGGACAAGTGAGTGGCCCCCATCCCCTCCTCCCCCGCGGCTCCGGTGTCCCCCCTTTGCCCCCCGGGGTGGGGAGGGAGCCGGAGGGGGAGGCCTGAGGCCCGTAGCGGGTTGCGCGGGGACGCGCGGCCTTGTTCGGATCGCGGCGGTCTCAGCCCTTCCCTTCTCTTCCCCCCCCCCCAACCCTTTTCCCTGCGGGGAAAACCCCTCCCCGGCCCGTTTCGCTCACTCCCGGCCTCGGCGGCACCGCCGGGGCTGGGTCCCCCCGCCATTCCCAGCCCCGCTGGAACGCGGCGGGAAGAGGGAGGCGAGAGGCGGCCGCGCTCCCCACCCCCTTTTCCCGTCTCCCCC
>JAWWES010000001.1:111249116-111298058 GCA_035583135.1 Lophotriccus pileatus
CGCGCGCGTCGCCCCCTCCCCTGCCCCCCCCGAACTCCCCCGCCCCTCCCCCCCCCAGCCCCCCTTCCCCGGGACGGGGCCGTTCTCGGGGACCTTCCCTTCTTCCTCTTCCTCCCCCCCTCCCTCCTCTCCCCCGGCCGCCATGCGGGTGTGCCCGCGCCTCGTGGTGCGGTACCGCCCTCCCCCGTCCTTCCCTCCACCGTCCTCCCCCCGCGGCTGCGCCTTCCTGCCGGGCCCGCTGGGTGCCGGAGCTTCCCGCCGCCTCCTGCCAGAAAGCGCCTCCTCCTCCTCCTGTTCCCCTTTTGTTCGTGTCCCTGCGCCTCGCAGCAGCCCGAGAGCTCCCGCTCTGCTGCAAGGACAGCGACTGGTTATTTCTCCCCCCTCCCCAGGGTGCGGAGGATTTCCCCGACTGCTGCATCCTGATCCTACAGGCTTCTGCCTGCAGCCTTCCACGCGTCCGGGAACGCCTCTAGTTTCTCTGGTTGTTGGAAGCACACACACAAAACCCTCCTAACGAAAATTTGGTCACCACCGGCCTGACCAAACCGGCGTGTTTTTCCACTCGTAAAAATGAAAAGGGGGCGTCGATGTGCTGCTGGACTAAATTACTCTTGTCAGCCCCTGGCCGTGGGGCTTCTGCTCTGCTCTGTAGTGCTGCCATTCCGGGAAAGCAGATCGGCAGCCTCTCTTGAGCTCTGTTACTGTAGCGTCCTTTCTCACAAAGGAGATACATATGAATATAAATGCAGTACAGTTCCACAGTTTTAATCAGGCACGAAATTCCTGTGCAGCTCTTATTTTCTGTTTAGAAAAAGCAAACGGAACCTTCCAGAAGGTGCTGAAGTTGGAGGCACTGTTGGAAATTTTATAGTTAGGTATTTCTTTTTATTTCAGGTTAGAGTTCAGAAAAGACAGTAAGTATATTATAATGCTAAGTGTTTGTTTTCAAAAGCATAATGAAGAGTAAGCATGTTGTAATTTTACAGTAGAATGTTTTGCTAGAGATCAGATGTGCTTTAGTACTTTAATAATTCTCCCCTCGTTGAGTTGATGTTGGTTACACAGGATTTTGGAAATAATTAGTGTTAACTGTGGGAATGATAACCTTTCTTCCAGGAGAGTTCTAATATTTCACTTACCCATATATAGCCCATGGTAGCTCTCTTGCCCTTTAGAATTTTGCATTTCCCTGTCAAGGTAACTTAAACTCCTGATGGTTTTCTTTCATCATTCCACGTGAGTTACACCGTTCTTGTGAGAGTTTTACTGGCATTTCTAAACCAGCATCGTTTTGAAGGTGCCATGAGATGGATCATTCAGGGACAGCTTGTGGTTAAAAAAAAAAAAAGCTTACTCTTAAAGTTACTGACTATATTCATGGAAATGGCTTCATTAAATGAATTTATTTTGCTTATGTGTATTCTCTCTCTAACAGGATTTTTCTCTTCCCTGAGTTTATTTCCAGTACTGTGTTGGCAGTAGCTCGAATTACCCTTAGAGTATAACTTTGAACAGGTGGTTTATAAGACATGAGAGAGGTGCAACTGTGTCAGCTCTAAAGCAGGTTTCATTGCCTGGAGCAGGGGCTGCACGAACTCAGACACGGAGCTTGTGTAGCGTAAATTTTCAGACCGTTTTTCACGTCACTTCCCGTCCCAGCACCCACTGAAAGTGGTGTAGAGACAAGGATGGAGAACCGGAAGGGTAAACCAGTGATCACTTGTGTGTGGTGGATCGTGAAACCACTCAGGGTGAAATCAGTCAGATGCTGGCTGTAAGTCAGGGGGAAAAGGAGTGAGTGTGGACAGGTTTGCTGTAATACTTCCCTGTGCAGTTTTGGTGTGGATTTCCTTTCTGTGTTACTTTTCCACATCAAGATAAAGACATTTAGGGCATATGCTTTTTTGCATATTAATGTTTTCTATTCCAGTATGTAACTACTTGATTTTTTTTTCCCCTTGCAGAGTCAACTGTTCATTTTATTTCAAAATTGGAGCTTGTCGCCATGGAGACAGATGTTCTCGATTGCACAACAAACCAACATTTAGCCAGGTTTGTTTCCCTTTTGTTTCCTCTTTTTTGTGAAAGTATATTCTGGTTTCTGTAAAAACGTAGATTCTTAGATACAAGTGAATAATTAGCAAGCTCCAGATTAACTAGTTCACTTTTGGCCCCAGTTTATCTGGGTCTTTGCTTTTTTTGGGGTATTCCATTTACTTCTCCCAGCATTTCTAATTATCTCCTGTCACCCTTAATGGCTGCAGGAAGCGATGCTGTTGTAAGCTTGCCTGTAGTAGAGACCAACCAGTGCTAACTTTCAGGTGAGTGTGCCTTCTCAGTGGTGTTCAGGCACTTAAACCATCCCAGATTTTTTAAAGCACAAACAATGGCAGCATGTTCCACCTGTCCCAAAGGTGGGAACTTTAATCTTTCGTGCATATAAGTAAACTAATTGATGAATAGAAGTGACTCATCTGTCGCTGCATTTGCTCTCTGACCCAGGCTCTTAAGTTTCAAGAGTGACTTGCATACTTCCTTTGAACATGGGAAAAATGGTTTATTAAAAACAACTTGCCTGGTTGCTGAGGGTGAATTGTCGCTTGGCATGACAGATTATTGAATATTAGTGAATATTGTTAGAGACATGACGTGTGACTGCATATCTGCCAGAAATAAAAAGAAATTTTAAAAAGTGCAGTGAGTGACAAAGGTTTTATTACTACGAGCTCTATAGTTTTCACAAACTACATTCGTGGAGAACTTTGTTTTCCCTCTGTCTATCACTGCTGATTGTCAAGGTACACAGATAAATAGATTTCTTTGGGAATATCGCACATGGGAAGTAGTGCCTTTGAAAGCTGTTGCGTTATCAGCAGTTTTACCTACAAAGATAAAGTTTACATAAGAATAGATCTTCTGCAGGTTCATTTCATCTGCCTTGGAGCAGAATTGGTGAGAGTGGTGGGCTGATGTTGTTTTGGGGAGAAATCAGGGAGCTGTGGTGCTCCTCAAGCTAAACTGTGAGTGAGCAGGGGGAGTTCTAGAGGGGAATGTCAGGGTTACTGATCCATGGGGGCTGCTGGTACTAAAACACTTCCCTGCTACAAAAACACTTCCCTGCTTCTGGGAATTTAATGATTTTTAGTACAAATATTTTATTTCAAAAAGAATATTGTCCGTTTTCAAAACTGTTCCATGTTGTTGACCTACATGGAGTACCTGCTGGAATGTGATTGGTTATATAGAACCTGAATTTAGGTCACTGGCTACTAGAATATATTTCTAAATCAGTCAAGTAGTTGTCTTTTAAGTTAAAAAAACCCACCAAAAATCGAACACAAAGCCCCACCACCCCTAAAGCCTTTTTTAACTTTGCAAGTACATCTTCCTCTGTCGATGCAGCTTTAAGCTCTGCTTTAGACTCTGTTTAGCAGTGCCAGCTGAAGTGGGTCAGGCGTGTCCCATTGATCCGGGGACGTCTGGGACTGCACAGCATCGTACCTGGCAGTGTGCAGGGCTCACCACAGAAACCTTTATTTGTGTGCAGGTGGTTAATCAGCTGTGATAGAAAACAGACCAAATGGGAAGTTTTCAGCACAACGTTTGTACCTCGTGCAGCTCTTGCTGGTGCAGCTGCTTTACAGAAGAGCTGTGTTGGGAAAGGTCATGCAGTCCAGGGTGATCAAATTACCCCCAGTCAGCAGGAACACCCGAACTAGATGCATGTTTCTGGCGCTCTCCAATTGTAGGCTAAATCGTGGGTAGTTTAAACCTGGGCCATGGAAGCACAAAGCTTTGGTTGATATGACTGTACCCATTAGAAAATGTGTGTGATTTTTAAATGTGATTTTTTTGTTTGTTTTTTTTTTACGTGTTAAATGGGCAGCATGTGTAGGTGTGACATTGCTGGTCCTGTGACTCCTTTAAGCTCTGAATTCTTACTGTGACTAATAATAATGTGTAAGCTAAAATTACTTGGGGATTGCCATTCATACTGACTAACGTTGAGCTTGTATTTTAAGTAATCAAATTTCAATTTTTGAGCTGCTTACAGTGATATGGACGTTTGGAATTTTTTTGTAATATTAGTTTACTAACTTAAACATGGTTTGTTTTTTCAGACAACTTGATTTTAAGAAGAACGGTACAAATGTAAGGTTTCAAGTCTGCCTGGGCTAATTCTTCAAGTAAAAAGCAGAAGGGCTAAAAGGATATTGTCCTTATTTGAAGGATCGGAAACATGTGAACCTATGATGCTATTATATTATTTAAACAGAAATTCCACCAAGAAACTCCTGACACACAAAACGAGACGTAGCTGTTGCCTAAAGGCCTTACTGTCTGGTGTAGCACTTTGGAGACTGTGGCATTACGTATTACATGCTGTGCACATAACACTATTTTTTCCCCCCCTAGACTTGCAATAGTGAATCTGGTCTCGAGGGCTTAGGCATCTCCAGAACACCTCGTGTGACGTTTTAGGTTACTGTGCCTCACACCTCCCATTTTGAGGATAGCTGTTGAGACAAACGCAGCTCTTTCTTGGTGGTTAATTAAAACTGTTTTCATAATATGATGGTCTGGATGCAATTTTGGAAGATACTCTGCAAATACAAAAGGAAGTCTTTAAGGATAAAATATGACTTTTAGCTGTTTGCAAACAAGTTGTCTCTTTGCAATTGTCTATTATATGCACAGCAGCCAGTAGAATTCCCCTTTTTATTTTTTTTCCCCGCAGACCATCTTGATTCAAAACATCTATCGTAACCCCCAAAACAGTGCACAGACGGCTGACGGCTCACACTGTAAGTCCCACAGTTGGAGAAATTTTTTTAAAGAATGGTGTTAAAGAGCCCACTCCTAATTATGAGAAAATAATGTTGGCTCCTGAGCTGCTGACATAAAGCTGTTGCAAACAGGACAAGTGATGGAACTCTTCTTGCGCACAGATCAAGAATTTGGGGAACGTGTGCGATTCCAAATGCAAAAGTGGCTGCATAAATTGGACTTGATGCAGGTTCCCTGTTGTGTTGCAAAGTGAAGCTGGATTTCTCAGTAACACTGCATTGTTTTTAAAGGGTTAAACTGCAGACATTTCTCAAATTCTTGATTTAACAAAAAAAAAAAAAAAAAATAAAAAAAATAGGTATATACGTGATGTACGGTAAGTTTCCCAAAACTGGATTTTCTTTCATCTTAACTTTTTTAGGTAACTTTTTTAGGAAAATGGAGATTTCATGTTATGCTGTAATTATTGTATTGCTTCCTTTCCTGCTAAGAAACCGTTCAGTAAAACCAAATTGGAATTATTGTGCTTGTAATGTAAATGGTGTGTGGATGCCACCTATTACAGAGCTGTCTGAATTCATGCAAAACCCCTCTATAGTAATATTGGTGAATGGAATAAAATACAATAATGGAGTGTCATGAGATCTCTATTACTTTACAGTGTTAGGTTGATTTAGAAAGGTCACCAGCTAAGCGAAAGTTCTCCTTCTTGGGAGAGAATAACCACCTCTCTTTCAGCACAGACTCGGCCAAAGCGACCCTAAAGGAAACCAGTTTCTTGTTAAAATTATTTTCCATAATATAAAGTTGTTGCGTTTTGTATTTCAGACCATTGCCCTCTTGAACATTTACCGTAACCCTCAAAACTCTTCCCAGTCTGCTGACGGTTTGCGCTGTAAGTTCATACAAGTTCCTTCACTGGTTCCCTGGGCTTGATTGTCAGAGCTCAGTGTCGACTTAAGCTGGTCTGCCATTTTAGTTTAACAGATCAAACTGACCACGTTTTGTTAAATGTGTTCAAAACAAACACAAAAAAATACCAGAAAAAAAAAAAAACCAAACCTAAACTTTTTTTGTCCCACTCACCCTCCTTCCTACTCCCAAAACAATGAGGGGATCTGAATACCAACTTCTAAATCAAAAAGGGTTGAAATTGTACTTCCCCAGTGAAGCAGTCTTGGTTGCACTGCTTTCTTCTTGTAACCTTTCTCCCTGCCAGTTGCCTGCATCCTAGGAATGGTTTTCTGTATGTTTTGTGCTATCCATTATCCATTATTATTATCCATTGTCTAAAGAGCAGGACAATGACACATTGACTTCATCCAGAACAAATTTCCTGCTCTGTAAACGTTAAGAGAACTTGAATTTGAAACTTCTCAGACTGCATGCAGAAATTTGTCCCAGGTTAATGCAGCTTCCGTTTAGGGAGTGCACTTTGGAAAGAATATTCTGTGACTGACAAACGCTTCCCTTCTGGCAGCTGTCCTTTTTGGATGGGTGCGTGCTTAAAATTCCTTCCCTGCTTTGAAAATTCAAATTCCAAAGCCAAGTGGCATATTTATCTAAGAAAATTTATTTTTAAAAGTACTTTTGAGGAGGGGAAGGCATTTGGGTATGGTCATGAAGTAATTTAATGACTCCTCCTCAGATAAAAATGGGCATAAAAGAAAACGCACCTCCTGTGAGACTGGCAGCAGTTAATGACCAGGACTGATCGGCGATTACTGATATATCAGTGTAACTGAATCATCAATATTAGAATAAGATTTAAAAAAAAAAAAAAAGTTTTAGGACCAAAAAAGGGTCGGTGTTCTTTTCTAACTAATATTTCTTGTTGAAGTGAGTATTGACTGTGTGGTAATAAAGCTTTGTTTGGCTATTCCTTTTTTTTTTTTGACTGTTGGATTATAGACTAGTTCAGATTAGTTACCAGCATTTGATTAGAGGTGCCTTGTGAAATCAGCCACTAACTTAAAAGTCAACACTGCCTCTCCTGCTTCCAAAAGTAATAATGACTCAATTAAGTGATTTGAGTTTTTGTCACACTAGACATGCAGTGAGCTGTGTAATTTTGTCTAGATGCTTAAACAGTTCCATTGGTTTGTAGGCTCTCTTGTTGCAGATGCTTAGTAGTTATCGCTGTTTCAGTAGACCACAAAATTTCCAGTTGGGTATTTCCACTCTCTCCCTAAACTCTCGAAGCGCTGGTAACTAATTTGCACGGAGTGACAGCAGTTTGGTCTGTGGAGCTGTTTAGATTTACAGCTGCAAGAGTCCTGAACAGATTCTCCAGTGTTGCAAATGCTGGTATCCAACTCTAGTTTGTCATGACAAGCGAGTAGCTGTGTACCAGAGCCTCACTGTACCTCCTGGGGTAGAGCTGGAGCTCTGCAAGCAGTAGGTTTGCTGGAACTCCTGGCTCCTTGTTATTTTGGTATTTGTCCCTACTTAAGTGCTGCATGTATTTTTAATGGATAACTTTGGGTAGCTATTTAATGCTTTGTCGTTGTTGCTTAACTGTCTTCCTTTCTATTGCCGTCGTAGAGGATTAACCTTAGTTTTGAACAGCAATAGTTTTCCTGAGTATTTTAATTAGTAACTGGGGCTTCTCAAGGTTCAGATACCAGTAGCCCTGGAATAATATGGATGTTTGTAAAGCCTGTGCATATGTATGCTTCCCACTTTAGAAGGACATTGAATTAGTCATTAATTAACTGTTGCTTATGATCTCCTTAAAAGTTTTTGGCACTTGTCCATCTGGTAACAAGTCGATATTCCCAATGTGGCTCACAGAGCCCCTGCCTGATACCTTTAAAAACAACAACAAAAAAAAAATCCTTAGGTATTAGTAAGCTGTTATCAGTGGTGTTGGCAGAACCTTGAGAATATAGTTAAGTATTAAACTGCCTAGAAATACTGGTTTAATGTTTGATATTCCTTAATTTGCAATATAACCATGGGGAAGGAGAAATTTCTTAAAAGCAAATAACGTTTCAAATGCAGAGACATTTTTAGCCTAAACTATAACCAATGCTCCTGAGCCTCTTCTGGAGGTGAGCTGGGTGGAAGAACAGGACCTGCAGTTCCAGAGAATGTGGCTGGTTAATATTAGAGCCTTTGAAGAAAAATGTAAACTTTGTCCAAGTGGTAATAATAGCCAAACATGACTGAGCCCAAAGCATCTATTTTTTTCATAGCAGCCTGAAAGTGAATAAACTTTGCTTTATTGGCTCAGATTTTTGTCTTTCACGTTCCTGTGAACTAAAGCAGCAGTGTTTCTAATTTAAACACCAGCATATTTTCCTAGCATAAAATGCAGGGGTTGTTTTAAAACTTCTCTGCTTGATCTTAATAAGCCACTTAACTGCTGAAGAGTTAATACATTAGGCTTTAATGTATACAGCTTGTTTAAAGTGCCATAGACTGGAAGAAATAAATACGCTTTGAAAAATAAGCCAAACTTACATTGGTTTTTGTAGCAGCAGGCAAGCAGCACTGAGTTTTAAAGTCTAGCTTGGAGCATGAAAGTAGTTAACTTGAATATGTGGCTGGCTTGTCTTGCACTGAAAGGTGTTCTGCAGGACTACAGAAAAACTTAAATTATAATCAAAATTAAAATAGAAAATTGCTCTCTCTTGCAAAGCATTATGGTACCTTGCTTTGAGAGCACTCAGAAAAGTGTGTCATTTCAATAACTATTTTGAGCAAATTTAAAAAAAAAAATTCTGGGCTATGTTACATTTTGAACTCAAATTCTAGTGGATATGTTGGAGAGGTGGACATAAAATTCTGCCTTTAGGAAGAGGAACACTAAGTTGCAATAATATTTCAAAATATTCAAATGTGACAAAGCACTTGCCTTCTGTTTAGGTAAAATTGTTAGTAGGTAGAGAGTGGGACTGTACATTAAATTTAAAGTGATACTTCAAAGGAATTCTTTTCCCCTTCCTTTGAATTTGTGGCATACAAGCTTGGCTCTGATTAAAACTTGCTTTGATTTGATCATATCAGTGTAATGTTTTGACAGATATTTTGGGGACTCAAAGCTCTTCACGCATCCTTATTTTTTAATATTCCTGTTAGTTAGCTCCATGCTATATGGTGTCTCTTATGCTCCAGACGGCCTCTCTAGACTGTCTTGTAGTATGATCAGAATCTCTCCTTCCCAATTGGCAGGCTCTAATCAGTATGACTCTTTGACTTTTGCAGGTGCTGTGAGCGATGTTGAGATGCAGGAACATTATGATGAATTCTTTGAGGTATGTAAAAATGCATTTAAAGTTTTAGTGGACCTGTCACCACAGACAAGTGAAAGGGATGTAGTGCATAGCACAGTGAGGTGGATTCAGACAAAAGCGCTTATTTCCTCAGGTGTTCATATAAAACTGACAGCTTTATTTATTTAGCAGTGCTAAATATCTCCTGATGGAGCCTTTGGTGAATTTGGCTTTAACTTTACTGTTTGAAATAAACTTTAATCAAAATCACCAGCTTAAGTGAGGTAGCATTTTAATTCTATAATCTGCTTCCTTTCTATGAATTCAAAATATACTTCATTATTTGCACCGAAAGAAAGTGAAACTATAGCATCAAGGTTTATGTGTTGTGTTTTCAGTGCATCTTATGTATTGTGTAAATACTGTTTGCATAATGTTTTCCATAGGTTTTTACTGTATCTTGTTAGTGCTGTACCTACAGATGGACACGGTACAGGCCAAGCAAGTACTCACTTTAAAATCAGGAATGTAAAAAATGTGGTGATTTCGCTTTTTTCCCTAAGGAAAAGTTGTCTTTTGTACTTACTCACAGCTAAATACAACATTTCTGTACTTAGAACTAATGTGCTGCAAACATGTAATGGGTTTCTCTGTGCTTAGGAGGTCTTCACAGAAATGGAGGAGAAATACGGTGAAGTTGAGGAGATGAACGTGTGCGATAACCTTGGAGATCATCTAGTTGGAAATGTATACGTAAAGGTAGGATAAAGAGGCATCTTTGTGTAGTCACTAGGGGTGGGGTTTGTTGATTTGTAATTTTAAAAGCTGCTGTATGCTTTAGATTTGGCAAGAGAAGCTCTCCAACGTCGTGATTTAAAGTAGACTGAAAACATGAAAAGAATTTTAATAAATTATGAGAAACTTTCTTGATAGTCAAAATCTGTAATTTTCAGAAAGATTAACACTTGTTTTTTTAGCACTGTTATGAACACTGTACTGCTGGGCTATGTAGTTTGACGGGATTAATTTGGGATCTGTCTTGCCATCATGCTGCCCTTTAAGCACTTCATTATGAGAGAGGTTTATTTGCAACAGGTGCATTTATTTTTTAACTTCCCAGTTAAACACAGTATCTTGTAATCCTGTAATATTTGGCACTAGCTGCGTGGTTTAAGGTACAAACTGGAGCACTTGGGTTTAGCTTTTAAAAGTCATTGGTATCTCTTGAATAACTGGTACAAAGTTGTCACCTGCAGGAGTTTTATTGTGTGTGCACAGTGTTGGGGAGGTGTGAGAGCGTTTGTTTGTATATTTGGACTGTACATTCCCTTAACTAGAAAGTATTTTCACACCTGTATTGGTCATAATCAGAACTAAAAGTTGTTTTTAAAGATTTGCAAGTGGTTAGCTGTGAAAAGGTGTTTCAAATGTTTTACACTCATCATAAAACAGGATCAGATTTTTGTAAATTCTGATCTAAATGAATGAGAACTCCAGTTTTCATACAGATCTCTCTTAAATGTTTGAAGAAATCCATTACATCAGGAGTGCTGGTGTTCCAGGAAGTACTTGTAAGCATTCTCATGGTTTAAAGCTGTACTAAGAAAACACAGTATCTTTTATTGACTAACTTTTTCACTTGAAAGACCAAAGAGAACATAATTAAGTGGAAAATCAATGTTTTGATTAGCTCTGAGTCCCAGTTAATAAAGAGCTGACATATTTACCCTTGATTTGCTGGACTGTCCCAGGGACTGTGAAGTAGCTTCTAATTCCATGACTGGTCCTGAGCCCCAGACACTGCACAACTGATTGGGTGGGAATCTTCAATCTACTTCTGTTACTTCTCTGTAGAGTGAGAAAATGTTGCTTTTGTGTTTAGTTTCGCCGTGAAGAAGATGCAGAGAAGGCTGTGATTGACCTGAACAATCGCTGGTTCAATGGGCAGCCCATCCATGCCGAGCTCTCGCCTGTGACTGACTTCAGAGAGGCCTGTTGCCGTCAATACGAAATGGGGTAAAACACTGACTTCCTCTGGCCTTGGCAGTGTCTCAGAAGTGTTTGCGCAGGCAGGGAGGTGCTTGGGTGTGGATTTTATGTGTAACTGAGTGTAGGAAGAAAACCACCTCAGGTAACTTGATGTGGAGGATCTGTGATGAAACGCTTGACTTTTGCCATCTTTTTGGGATTTTGACCTAGGAGTGACTCACTGTCAGTAAAACACTGGTTGTGATGTACTGGTTTTAATGTTACAGGTGATTAACTTTTGGATGGCTAAAAGTCCAAACAGGTAGTGTAGAGCTGGGAATTCTAACTGTGCCTCTTGAACTCTGTTGCAGAGAGTGTACACGAGGAGGCTTCTGCAACTTCATGCATTTGAAGCCCATCTCTCGAGAGTTAAGACGTGAGTTGTACGGGCGTCGCCGTAAAAAGTAAGTTTCTTTTTAAACACCATTAAAATGAGTAAATTAATGATCAGTGGCTGAAAAATCCGAAGGCAGATCTTTAAACCTTAAGTTCTCTTGTTTTTTCTAATGCACCTTCTGGCACATGCCAATGGAAGGGCATCAAGTAAAGCTGGCAAGTGGTTTAGAACAAAGGTGTAGGTCTCTAAATAAAAAGTTAATGTGCTTCTTGCTCTGCAGTGCTGTGGGTGCTCAAGGTTGGTGTGGGGTTCAAGGAGAGGAAAATTCGCTGAGTTTACTAAATATGTAGGCCCTGTCTGTGGCTCAGATCTGCAAACTGTACAGAAGGACATTATTTGGGAGAAATTACTTTATGCCTCTTCTGTTTTATTCTCTTCTAGATGTGTTTGCCTCTGTTAGACACAGGCTGCTTTGCTAATGGGCATTTTGGCAGCATCAGATTGGCCTCTTTCAGCATTCTGTGCAGTCAAGCATATCTATAGATTATACTCAGGACCCAGCCCTGTTTGCTTTTAACTGTTAATGGCTGTTTTTTGTAGCCTGTATTCATCTCTTAGTGTTAGTAACAGGCAGTCACTGTACTGAGCTCACTGTTTATTAATACCAGCCTCACAGCGTGACCCTTGATAGGAATTCTCAGGGGGAAAAAAGAATAGTAATTTTGTTTAATGGTAAAAAAATGTGAGAAATACATTCTGTTATATGTTATTCATCTAGTGAGGTACCTTGTAGAAGGGCTTATACCTCTTGCTGTTACTAAGATGGTTCACTTGGAGCTGGATTCAACCTGCTTGCATTTAGGACCTTGGTATTTAGTGTAGGCATGGAAAATTGTTCATCTTGCTTTTATATAGAGCACAATTTTGTAGGCTCCTTTCAATCACAGAAGGAGCCTGGAATTCTGGATGTGTTTTTCCTATAGATGTCTCTTAATTGGCAGTGTCTCAGAATTTGTGAGGATGAATTTAACTTTCAAAAATGTGGATTATGTTGCTTAGCCCACGTGTATATGTGCCTAAATAATTTTCCTAAAGCATCCCAATTAATATTAACTTAAATGTATGTTTGTAAGATGTTTGAATTATTAATGAAAAAAAAAACAAAATATGCTTTTTATATTTGCCTCATTGTTACAAATCCAGATCTCTCAGACTTAGTAATGCTGATTAAAAGAAACCACCTTTTTTTTGCAAGAAAACTGTGTGTTTGGCTTTGGAATATGATTGTTTTATCCATAGCCCAATTTCAGTATGTGGTAAAGCAAAATAGCTGAATCCTCTGCACAGTTTTGGTTTTTTTGGGCCTTATTTGAAGTCTTTGTTCAGCTAAAGCTGCCACAGGTTAGCAGTAAGGCTTGGTACAAAAAATACCATTTCTTGTGTCAGTGGGGTTGCACAGGTAGGTTGTATAACCTGGACTGTCCTGAAAGTAGAGTTCTTCACTCTGCACAGAGTGAAGTGTGTCAAAAGGTTTTTGAGTAGGAAAAAGAAGGGTAAACCAAAACTTCTGAATAAAAGGCAAGTTCAGTAATTTGAGCCAGCTCAGTGGTATGCAAGAATTAAGATTATGTCTGTCATAGTAAAACTTGTCACCATACATAATCCCACCCCAAAACATGTCACTATGAAACAATATTCTGCAACCTGAAGGCTTTTAGCATTTGTTTCCTTGAGTTTTTTTCAGTTCTGCTGTAATTTCTACATGTATTTAGAACTGTACTGTTAACTTGTTTTATACAGTTAATTTTTCTGAAATGCTTAAAACCATTGACAAGTGACATATCAGCTGTAGATCCACAGTAGCTCTGTTAGCAGGATGGAATGGATGGTTTTAGCTTCGTTCCTGAATCTTTCATCTGCCTCAGAGGCAGGGAAGGTGATTTGCCAGTGCTGATGGCTTGGGGGGGAGGGCATGATGTAGAAAAAAAAGAGGGGGGAACAATCACAGAGAACTGATTTGTAATTGCTAATTAATGAAATTGATTTGAGTGGACGTACAAGCAGCTTTAGGCTTTTTGGCATTAAGAGCTGTTCCTATCTGCCAAAGCAGGTGTCCCTTTCTCCTGCTTCTTTAATTAACAGCCATCTAACAGTGCCTTTGGTTCCTCTCCCTGCCCTTCCTTAAGGTTTGCAGATCCACTGTAACAGGTGACCGCAGGGAACAGTCCGTTCTTGTTCCAGTGTTTGTTGACTCCCTGGTATTGAAAGTTTGTGCAGTTTGTAAATATGCGGTGTCGCATCCCGAGTGCCAATTAACCAACCCTTCTAATGACACGCTGCCTTTCTTCTCCCTCATTACTCACATCCTTAATTAAGTGTGGTACTGCAAGTAAACTGCTGGCTGGGACGAGAGGGTAAAACGTTCCAACTTTTGTCTGTGCAGGCATCGATCCAGGTCGAGGTCCCGCGAGCGCCGGTCTAGATCCAGAGATCGCGGCCGTGGCGGCGGAGGCGGCGGCGGAGGCGGCCGCGAGCGCGACAGGAGGCGGTCAAGAGATCGTGAAAGATCCGGTCGATTCTGAGCCATGCCATTTTTACCGTATGTCTGCTAGAAAGTGTTGTAGTTTGACCAAACAAGTTCATAATGACATTTTTTTTAAAAGATGGGCTTCTGAATAAAAAAATTTGTAGTGATACAGTATTCTTTGTGTAACTTGTTTCTTGTTGGGGGGAGTCTTTTTAACTGTCATTCCTCTATCTTGACAAATTACCTGGATTAACTCTGCCTGAGGAAAAGGTGGTAAATGTGTTGGAGGAGCGCCAGTTTTGGTTTGGATTTTTTTTGTTTGGTTTTTTTTTTTTTTAATTATTCGGGTATAATTTGAACTGTTGATGAAAATGTATGTGTATATAATATAAAATATATTATATACATAGTAAAAATAATATACTGCTTAAGAAACAGTTACTCACATAAGTTTCCCTTTTCTGCTATGCTGTCTGCTTATTTAGGTTAGTTTAGGCACATTTAAGAGGAAGGCTGTGCGAAACGCATTTATTTACCGAGTAGAAACGCTTAGTTACAAAAATGTATGTTTGTTTGTTACCAGAAGTCTGTGCTCTGTCTATCAATGTGACTGTGGCATTTACAATAAATCCAATTTCTTGGTGTAAAATCTAAAGCCTATTTTCTAAGCACTCCAGAGTAGCTGAGTTGCTACTCCTGGCTGCCTATTTTCTAAGCATTCTGGAGTAGCTGAGTGGCTGCTCCCAGCTGTGCCAGAGTTCATAGTTCAGGTTTTTATAATTCTTGACTAAATTCCATGTCTTTGGCTGGAAAGAGTTGCCTAGTGTAGTGTGGAAAAAAAAGTAATATTTTTATTGCAATGATTCATAATAGGCAGGTGAGGGTTTTGTGAAAAAAAGGAAAAAAAGAAACAAACGCACCAAAATTCTGCTCCATGCAACGTGATACAGAAGTGCTATTGAAGGAAATGCAAGGTCCTAAATACAGGGATCGAATTTCTTAACTGATTGATTTTAATTTTGGTTTTTTTCAATCTATGCTCTCTTACCTGTCATGTAATGAAAAGCGTTTTGTTAGTGTTCGAGGTCGTAGGAAACTAACCAAATGCTAGTGGAAAACAAATCTTTTTTTCCACCTTTTACTTGCTTTTCACATAGCCTGGAGTGTGATAAAAGCTAATGGACAGATATCAGTTTCTTCACGAATTTTTATTTCTTTTTCTGAGCTTGAATTGCACAATCGCTGAACATCACAGGTTGTGTCTCCAAGCGTTAAAGCTCCAGTGGAAATGTTGGAACATCTTCAGAGATAGTTTATACAATGGCTGAGTTGCAGTCCCAAGTGTAACATAGCAAGAAGTTCTGGTCAGTGATCATATTTCTGCAAGATATAACTTTATGTGCACAAAGCTGTGTGATACAATACATTTTTCCAGTGGGGGAAAGAATTTATTAGAGCTTTATTAGTTCTGAGCCAGATAACTTGCTAAATGATGAATCTGCAACTTGATGATTATTAAATAAAAAAAAGGGAAATAGAAGGGATATGGATTCATCACATAGAGGCAAAGAGAAGCTGGTTTGTTAATCTAAATATAAAACCATTTTGCTCACTGGAACGTGGAAAGCAAAATAACATTGAAAAACGAGCTTTTTCTAAATGAATCTGCTTTGCTTATTACAGCTCGATTCTTGCACCAGTTCAATTTGAATTCATTTTGTTTCCACTGGATGGTTTGGCCAACCACACTGTGGAACTTGAGTTTGCCAGGACCCTTTTTGGAGAAATACCACTCAAGCAGCTGAAGCTTGACATCTCCACGTGATGTTTTGTTAAGTCTGTAAAGGAAATTATGCTTTCTTTTTACTGTAAGAAATTGAACAGTGCCTGGCATTAAATGGCTGAACTGAAATGTACTTCTTCTAGGCATTAGGAATTTCAAATTGATAATTTAGCTCTTGCAGTTTACAGGATATTAATCCTGTTGCCTTTTTTTTTTTTCTTCAGTGAGATTCAGGATTATTAGTGAGCTAATTTAAATCCTAAACTCCAAAAGGTGAGGATAGTCTTTCTGTTTTGTTTTGCTTCAAACAGTATGTAATACAAAGGGAATATTCTTTAAAAGGTTTTAAGATCATTTTTACACAGATTAATGACACAAACTGATTTGCCCTATAAACAAGTTAGTCTAAAACAATACAAATGTGTTCCTGTAATGGCTTTAATCTGTTTATCTAAACCCTGTTAGTCTGCAGGTATATTTTTGCATGAACAGATAGTGGAAGGTTGATTTCTCTCTCTTCTCCAATACAATTTTACTTAAGAAAGCACTCTTGAATTCCACCAAATGTGTAATTGTATGATCTGATTGCATGGCTGCCCAAAAATTAACAATGTTACTGGAACACATCGGGATGGGCACTGAAAGCTGTGGATTTTACTGGATATTCTAATGGGTGCCTAGTGACAGCATTCAGCATATAAACTAAGCTCATGACATATCTTGTTAGGTTCACGTTTTAAGACTGTACTACCAGCAAAGTTCATCAAATTTGAAATTTAAACTTCTCCAATTTGGTTAAACATTTATATGTGATAGTCCCACAAGTGGAAATTCTACCTCCCCCTTCTTTTGTTGCTCACAATGTCTTTTAAGATTTATTTTTTCCCCCTCCTCCCTAGGGTACCTACTTTCCAAATATTTCATTGTTGACTCTTCTGTTGAACAGTGGATCTTAATTTATGGAATTCCTTTACCTCAAATAAGGGACAGCATACAGGATTTTCTGAAGTCTGAGTCAATTAGGTTGAAACTGTTCATCCCAAGTGGCTTCCTCTTCTTTGTATTTGGCTCTTATTCTGTGAAAATGCTGCTTGTCCATGAATATGATGTATGTTGAGACTGTAAAACCAAATGGAGAAAACTTGTTCAAAATAAAGCCTTTTTTTTATAAGAGTCTGACAAAAATTATCCCTTTCCTTTAGATGGGATGCTGCTCTCTAAATGACTGATGAGGATATGGACTAAGTTTCCAATTCTTCACTCTTGAGCTATTTTTTGAGCAATTCTTTTATCTTCTGTTCTTTAGAGCTGATGAAGCATGTCTTCAACTAAAATAACTCCAGCCTCTCCATATTCACTCGATAAAGTTGAATTTCAAAAGTGTGCAACTTGGGGTCAGGAATTGGGGTGTTTTGGTTTGGGTTCTTTTAATTGATAAGGGTTTTGGCTGAGACATCTTGCAAGTTTCTGTTGTGGTGGTCCATAGAAGACAAGAGGGCTTATTTTTGGCAGAAGAAATATGTTTAATGGAAGAAATGGGTAATGGAAAAGGGGTCATGGCTTTTACATGCAATGGTGTTGCATTGCTCAAGCTGCAAAACTTGGGATGTTAACAACTGCATCCAGTGCTGGTGTTGTACAACAGCACCTTACACTGCATCTGCTGTCTTAAATCCATTAAAAGTGAAACTGCTTTCATAGCAGTTGTGAGGTGGCTGTGGGTAAATCATTCCAACTGCAGCTGCACTAAAGACTCTCCCTAAAAGCAGTCCTGTTCAGGAAAAGTTCGAGCTGAAAATCAGAACCGAGTTGATGTTTCATTTCAGCTGGTAAGGCTGTGACAGAAGAGAATATTTGTAGCTGCATTTGCTACTTATTGCAAGGCTGAAACTCAGCTTCAGCTTCTCCAGCTGTTACTGGAGAGAACAGTTTTACCCTTGGGGCAAATTAATTGCAATTTAAAATATCAAACTTACGTCCAGATGCCTGTAGACTAAATCAAATTCATGTTGAATTGATATACAAATATTTCTGAATTCATCTGTTTAGCTAATGTTGCTTTTTTGCGAATCACAGAACGGTTTGGGTTGGAAGGGAAATTAAAGGTGATGGAGTTCCACCCCCCTGCCGTGGGCAGGGACACCTTTCAGGTTGCTCAAAGCCCCTTCCAGCCTGGCTTTGAAGACTTCCAGGAATGGGAAGTTTTCCCTCACTGGGCAACCCACGTTGCCCTGTCACAGTGCTGAGGGTGTCTCCAAATAATTTTTATTTCAGTTTTCGTTTTGTTAAATCCACATGTATGGAAAACGGAGCACGTCTCCTCAGCTGCACACACAGTCCTTCCTTGGCAGCATCAGTTACAAACCTCTAATCCCCTGTTAATCCCTGTTATGTTTTGTTTCCTATCAAACTGAAACCTTCAGCAAGAAGAGCCACTGGTGAGAGGACAGCGCTGTCCCACCCTGCAGTCCTGCAGCACTGCAGCAGCACAACTGCTTTAGGAGGTCCCTGTTTTCCTGCTGGTGGTCACTGCCAGAAATGGTGTTAATTCAATCGATCTCAGGTTTCAACTGTAAATTGGATGTGTGGAATCGGCTGGAATGGTGGAAGCCAACAAACCAGCCCTGCTGCCAGCAGACCGGCTCCGGTAGCCAGCGGCTTCCTTTCAGCTCATGGAAAGCGGGATGGGGGGAAGGGTGTGCTTATCTCTGACTGTTCAGATGCAAGTGCCGCCTCCTTGGTGCTCTGATAAACATCGGGTTCAGTGCTTTTGCATAATTTCAGTTTTGGTGTTTGCTTTTGAGCTAGATTGTTTTGACAGGACGGCTGATGAAGTGGTGGGATGATGGGAGTGGTGGGAGGAAGCAGCTTCCTGGGTGAGCTGGAGCCCTGCAGCAGCTCGTGTGCGTGGCTGCCCCTTTGATCCAACCACCTTAACAGCATTCAGAGCTGTTCCCACGAGGAAATTACTCTGATCCAGGTGTTCCATTGGGACAAACCCCTGTGTTCCTGACAAAGGCCTGCAGAGCACTGTTTCCATGAGCACTAAGAGCTCAGGGCACTGTAGGTCACTTCCAGCTCTCTATTTCCAAGACTGCACGTGTAGGTGGGTCTGCAGGAAAAATAAAAATTAGTTTCTGTGCAGCTTCTGAACCACGAGACAAACTGGGGAGAGAGGCAGCAGGGAGCACTGGAGCTGGTGTCCCTGCCTCTTTGGTTTTTTGTGGAAAAGCTTTCAGTCCTCCAGGCCTAGGCCTGCTGTGCTTTTGTGCAGCACCTGGCCTGAATTCAGGTCTTGCTACCTGAGCAGCTGAATACTGGATTGTGTTTCAGATCCTTCTCACTTTCTTCCTGGAGCCTTCTGGGATTCTGTCCAGGCAGAGGGAGGGAACTGCTCCCACTGCAGCCTGTGCACCAGCCTGCCTCCCGGGCCTGGGAGCTGTGGGAAGAGCCAAGGGGAACCACTGCTCCTCCCTTCCCTACCCACCCATTTTCCTTGAGAGCTGATACTGCTCGTGTCTGAGAGAAAGATGGGAGAGAACTTCACAAATCAAAGCAGTCCTGCAACTTCCATCATTCCTTCTTCCTTGCTCTCTAGTGAACCAGGAGTATTCTTCTTGTGTTGGAGGAAAAGACGTCCTGGAGCCGCATAAGGAAGAGAGCAGGACATGAAGAACTGATTTCTGGACAAAGCACGAGTGGAGAATGAGCTGCCAGCCTTCCTGCCTGGGGGATTGAGTGAAACATTAATTGTTGCACAGTGGAGATGGGCAAGGGAAATTCCAAAGTCTAAGACAGGCCAAAATCTGCCCAAGTAATACTCTCACTAATGTCTGGGCCGTTCTTTCCATTCTGCAGGGGTTTGGCTCGTTATTTTTTTACCCTTTCATGTGACCATGCTGACCACAACAAAGAGACGTTTAATTGCCCTCCTTGCTCAGCCTCCAAGGAGGGAAGCCTTCAGTCTTTGGGACAAGTCTGGGGTTCTCAAACACACGTGTGGTGGCAGCTGTTACACCTTACAGAAAAAACATCTTCAGCCAAGGGAATAGTGAGTGCAGAGTGAGCAGCAGGTTATGTCATCCTTGTAGTCCTGGTAGGTGATCTGAGCAAGGTTTCTGACTCTGTTGGAACAACTTCACCTCCTTCAGGCTCTTCTCCTGGGCCATGTTTCTCTCTACACTTTGTGCTCCTCAGGCCACGTCCTGCCTGGGCCGTGCCTTTTTTGGAAAGCAGCGTTCCAGATGGGACAAGGTACCTCAGCAAAGCTTGCCGGTGCCGAGGGTGCCATGTGTCCTGCAGGCTGTATTCCTGTTTGTGTAACCCTGCACCATGTTTGCTTTTTGCACAACAGCAGGGCCTTGTTGACTCACATTGAGCCTGCCTGGCACTGCAGTCATACCTTCCACTCCACACAATTACTGTCCAGATTGTGGCTACTCAAGAAATTTTGCAGTCTGCCTGGCTGTAAAATTTCAGCCAACTTCATATTTTACTTCCTCATCTCATTTCCAGTCTGCCCAAGATCATTTTGAAGTCTGTTCTCCAAAATGTTTGTGGCCTCTTGCATGCAGGTAAAATATGGAGTGGCTCTTCCTGGGCTATGTTTTCTTCCCTTTGCATAAAAATGTTTCCATGAGATTGTGTGATAGCCTTGTGATTTCCCATCCCAAAAGAACTGTGGGTACCAACAAAACTCCGATGGTTCTTGGGGTGCCTTCACTAGCGGGTCACAAAGAGCCTCCTCCATGTGATCTTCCTCCTTCAGTGATCCTACCACAACAGCATTTGTTTTTTCCCTCTCCCTTTGATCCACTCACTGCAGTGGTCCAAGGAATCTCTCTCCTCAGCCTTTGAGTCTGCAGCTCATCACTGATAGAAGAAACTTGCCATTCCTAAACAAGCTGTTTATTTCCATGTTAATGTTCCAGTTGGTGTCACATCACTGCTACACTGATCAGATCACAGTTTTGATTTTATCCCAACCCTCACTGAGCTCCTCTTGTTGCTTGCAAGAGAAATAAACCCAAGCACTGTCAGATCTCAAGACATGGACAAAATGGCTCCCCTTATGGTACTGGTAGTGACCTGCTGATTTATGGGAATTATTCACAATGCTGGATTGAAGAATAATCTATGTGTCCCACTGATTGGGCTCAGCCCTAATGGGTCTAATTAGTGGGCAGTGAAGAAAAGCTCTGTGTGTTCATTCCCAGGCACCATGACTGATTTTAATGCCAGTAATGCCCATGGCATTACTGTGGGGTTGTGTTGCTCTGGAGATCTTTGAAGTCAGTTTATTCTGTAAGTCCAAACTCCCATGGAGTGGAAAGGGACTTTTCACAAGGGCATGTGGAGATAGGATAAGGGGGAAAGGCTTTAAACTGAAGGAGGTTGGGGGTAGAACAGATATTAATAAGAAATTCTTTACTGTGAGGGTGGTGAGGCACTGGAACACGTTGCCCAGAGAAGTTGTGGACTCCCCATCCCTGGAAGTGTTCAAGGCCAGGTTGGGTGGGGCTCTGAGCAACCTGGTCTAGTGGAAGGTGTCCCTGCCCATGTCATGGGGTTGGAACAAGAGGATCTTTAAGGTCACACATCATGTCAGATAATTTCCATCATGCCTGGAGCTGTCACTTGGTCTTACAAGTCTCCTCTGAGGTATCCCTTTCATATTTATCGGGATCTGGCATATCCATCTGTGCTGATGGTCTCATACCTTGGCACCCATCCACCTGAAGTTGCAGTGGTTGCTGCAAGGCTGGCACTTCTTTGGAGAGAACAGCTGACTCAGTGCCTCTTCCCCCAGTCCCTCCTGAAAGGCATGAAAGGTATGGTTATCCCTCCTTGGATACTCTCTGTGGGCATGACTGCAGTTTGCAAATGCTTGCTCTCCTACTGTTCCAAATATTCATGGACTTTTTGCTTAGCTGTGCTTGCCTCACTTGTGCCCTGGTGTCTCATGGTTTTTCTGATACCCATATCAGGGGCCAGGCCTTCTTAGCCTCCCTGTTTTCACACTCTGCATTCCCCTTCTGCCATTCCATGATTTAGCTGCACCAAACACAAGCTACACTCTGTTTCCACGTGTTTTTCCAGTTGATGTTTTTATTTCGGGACTAACAGTTATTTGTTTGTTGCAGTTACTTGTACAAACCTCACTTTATGTGCATACCTCAGATGTAATTACCTAAGCAAACTTCAATTTAAAGCAAATAGTTGTTCTGTTTAAGGACAGTATTTTCTATTAGCTCTTTCTTTAGGAAAATGAGAATAAGAACATGGAATTAAAAGTAGATTTGCATCTACTTCCACCCAGAAAGGGACTGGCAAAAAGCAGTGTAATTTCAGTCAGAAGTTGGATTTTCATGATCCTCGTGGGTCCCTCCCAACTCAGAATATTCTGTGGTTCTGTAATTTGTCATCAGTGTGGCTGTTTCTCTGCAATTTGTGTGGATTTTTAACGTGTGTAATGAAACAGCTGCTTCAGTGCCTCTACTTAAGGCAAATATAAAATATCTGGTTCTTCTTTTTAACTGTTCAGTGGTTTTCCTGTGGTTTTTTTGTTGGTTTTGTTTTGTTTTGCTTTGTTTTGTTTCATAAATTTCACCCCACATTCTAGTCACAGTCCATTTTCTTACCAAAGAGACCCTTGACTTTGTAATACTGAAACTGGTCACTCAAGCTTCAGACCAATCACATCCAGTTGTGAAGTCTCTTCTGTCACTTTTACCACTTGATTAAAACATCCCATTTCTTATTTTTCATGATTATACAGAATGCAATACTCTCCAAATAGCTCTACTACGCAGCATGTGTATGTGCAGATGGAGGCACACAGCTGCCTCCACTCCTTCAATTACCTATGGAACACTTCAGGGTGAATCACGTTCTAAAACAGACCTCCTTGAATTGCTTTTCTCTTTATTGGTACTTTTTATAGATACAGAAGAAATTGCTGCTTGGATTTCCCACAGCCACAGGCTGTGATCTCGAAGCATTTCTCTCTGGTAAGCCTTTTCAGTACCTCCTGCTTTCATGCAAGAACTTCTGGTTTGTTTTAAACTTACTCCATAATTGAGAGCACCTTGTTCTTGTGAATAATTACTCCGACACAGTTTGCAAGGACTGTATTAAATTCACCTGCATCCCGTGTTATACATCACCAAGCTCTGTTCACAACAGTTGTGGATGCAGCTGTTGGGACACTGGGTGACTTCCCAGGTGAACACCTCCTTATCACCTTCTCAGACACCACCAGAACGACCTTAAGCTGAAGGAGGGCAGGGTTAGAATAGATATTAGCAAGAAATTCTTTACTGTGAGGGTGGTGAGGTACTGGAACACATTGCCCAGAGAAGCTGTGGCTGCCCCATCCCTGGAAGTGTTCAAGGCAAGGTTGGATGAAGCTCTGAGCAACCTCGGCTGGTGGAAGGTGTCCCTGCCCATGGCAAGGTTGGAATGAGATGATCTTTAAGGTCCCTTTAAACCCAAACCATTCCATGTTTCACCAGCCTCCTTGCCCTGGGGTGGGTATTTCCAGGGCTGCCTGGACCTCTCTCCCACCGTTGCTGAGGTGGGATTCACACTGCCAGCACAACCCTGAGGTCTTTTTTGGGGGAGCACCTGTCTGCTGCCCCATGAAGCTCCCTCACATGAGGGCCCCTCAGATGTGGTGGGTGCTTTCCTCCCAAACTAGACAAGGAGCTGCTGCCATAGGCTGTGCTCAGGAGCCACATGTGTGTCCCCTACAGCCACTGCCCAACGGGTGCATGAGTAAAACACCCTCAAAGGCCAGGGACTGGGCACAGCCCTGGCAGAGCCCTCTCTCCAGGGTCACACAATCAGCCAGGCTGGAAAAGACCTCTGAGGTCATCAAGTCCAGCCTTTGACTGAACACCACCTTTGTGAACTAGACCATGGCACTGAGTGCCACAGCCAGTCCCTGCAGGGATGGTCACTGCACCACGCCCCTGGGCAGCCCATTCCGATGTCTAATCACCCTTTATGTGAAGAAATTCTTCCTGATGTCCAACTTAAACCTCCCCTGGCACAGCTTGAGACTGTGTCCTCCTGTCCTGTCTCTGGCTGACACGGAGAAGAGGCCGAACACACCTGGCTACAACCTCCTCTCAGGGAGTTGCAGAGAGCCACAAGGTCTCCCCTGAGCCTCCTTTTCTCCAGGATGAGCCCACCCAGCTCCCTCAGCCGCTCCTCACAAGACTTGTGCTCCAGACCTTTCACCAACTCCACTGCCCTTCTCTGGACTCACTCCAGCCCCTCAATGTCCTTCCTGACTTGAGTGACCCATAACTGGACACAGTTTTGGAAGACCCTGTGGATAAACCCAGGTATATCCCCCCAGTTCCCCTCAGCGATCTGGCTGGACATCACTGGGCATCCTGGACACCATTGGACATCCCTGGATACTGCTGGACACCACTAGACGTCGCTGGACATCCCTGGACATTGCTGGACACCACTGGACACAGCTGGACATCCCTGGACATCACTGGACATTGCTGGATACCACTGGACACTGCTGGACATCCCTGGACATCACTGGACATTGCTGGACATCACTGGACACTGCTGGACATCCCTGGACATCAGTACACATCACTGGACACCGCTGGACATCCCTGGACAATGCTGGACATCCCTGGACACCGCTGGACATCGCTGGACACAGCTGGACATCCCTGGACACCGCTGGACATCCCTGGACACCGCTGGACATCCCTGGACATCACTGGACATTGTTGGGCACCACTGGACATCCCTGAGCATCGTTGGACATCCCTGGACACCCCTGGACATCCCTGGGCACAGCTGGACATCCCCGGACTCCACTGGACGTCCCTGGACACCGCTGGACACCGCTGGACATCCCTGGACACCACTGGATACCCTGGACATCACTGGACATCCCTGGACACCACTAGACATCCCTGCACACCGCTGGACATCCCTGTGCATCCCTGGACATCCCTGGACTCCGCCGGTCCCGCCCCTCCCGCGCTCCGCCCTCCCATTGGCTGTCTCGGACGCGCCAACGCCCCCGCAGTGACCAATCAGCGCTCGCGTCGCCGCTCCCGCCCCTCGGGGGGTCGGAGGGGGCGTGGTCAGGGCGGGGCGGGGGGCGTGGCCAAGCGGCTCGTGCGCTCCTCTTAACCCCCCGCGCATCCTCCTCATCCTCACCCTCCTCATCCTCATCCTGGTTATCCTCCTCCTCCTCCTCCTCCTCATCATCTTCATCACCGTCGCCGCCGCGGCGCTGTCCCGGATCGCGCGGGTGAGGCGGCGGCCGCTCCGCGGGCGGGGGGGGCGGGCGGGGGCTGCCCCATCCCTGTGGCCGCGCGTTGCATCATCCGCGGGAATGGGATGGGGTGGGGAGAGCTGTGCCCCCCACCCTGGGGTGGGATGAAGGTCTTAGGGGGGCTGCGGGCTGGAACAGATTGCCCCGAGAGGGTGTGGAGTCTCCCTCGCTGGAGATATTCCAGAACGGTATGGATGCGATCCTGTGCCATGTGCTCTGGGACGGCCCTGCTCGAGCGGGCAGGTTGGGGCAGATGTGGTCCCTTCCAACCTGACTCACTCTGTGGTTCTGTGAGTGTGGTGCTGCCACACAACTGGACTTCTGGTCTGTGTTTGTAACGAAGGGAAGGGGTGGGAAGGGGAAGCTGCGGGCGAGGGGAGCCCCGGAGAGACCCCCGGGAGGAGCGGGGGATGCCCAGGGCAGGCCGGGAGCTCTTCCTCCGAGCAAGGAGCAGCAGGAGCAGAGGTGGGCTCTCGGCATCTCACACTGGCTCACAGGATGACTTTGTGACTTCTGGTTTTCTCTCTGGATTTGGCACCAGCTCTCCGGACAGGCTTGGCATATATTGCCCTTCCCCAGTCGGGAGGGGTCTGAACTTGACTAGGACCTGAGAGAGCTGCTCAGTATCAGCGTTAATAATGCTGCTGGCACAAGGAACCAGCCGCTACTTGAAAGACAAGTGACTTTTCTCCTTCCTATTCCTGTTTGAGTACCTGGTCTGCTGTGTGTCTCTCTAATCCTAAAGCCTTTGACCATGGAGTGCTGGGCGCTGTTCCAGCGTGGTTGCTCACACTGTTTACACTTTCAGCGCCTCTGTTTGCTGATTTGTGGCGTGAGAGCTCCGTGTTCTGCAAAGATTGTGCTGTGGGAAGGTGGAAAAAACCAGAGTGTGCAGAGAGCTGAACCGGGGGGGATCTCATGTCAGAGAGGAAAGGTGTTTCCTGGGAAACTGAGAGCTGCTCAGACCCTGGTATTCCTCAGCAAGGGAACATCTGTGGTGACCACTACTAAAGTCGTGCTGCCTTGCAGGGAGGCACCATAATGCTGGGGAGGGGGAAATGTGTTGCAGACCTCTCAGAAACCGGGAGCAGAGCTCCAGCTCCCTCTGTTTGCCACGTTGGGCAGCTTGCTTGATCTCTGAGCCTCTTACCTGTAATGCTTCTCTCACCTGCTTGGTGAGCTCGGCAGACCAAAAGCGCTGTTCAGGCTGCCGGTGTTGGTCCGTCTTTGTGCGCTAAAGTAGAGGCAGGGAAAGAAACAATGAAAGCTTCAGACTGCAAGGGGTAAAAACGCAGATAAAGCATTCTCCGGGCTTTTCTCTCACGCTGTTGAGCTCCTGAAGACTTCAGTCTTCACTCAGGAGACATATTAGGTGAGTTCAGGCAGGGTTGGAGTGAACTCAGGAAATGGAGATGTCAGAGGACACCTGGGTTAGGGCTGCAGGCACAGCTTCCCTTCTGGCGGGGGAAGCAAACTGAACATTTTCGTGTTTTCCCTGACTGGCTCCTAGTTTAACAATTGGCACAGCAGTGGAAGTTGCTTTGCTGTTGAAGTTGAATCTTTGCCATGTTACAGAGGCGGGGGCATTAAAGAATTACCCATTTCCTATCAAAATATTATGTCAGTCTGGCCTTGAAAAAAGTGATCAATGAGAGGACATGCGTGTGCTCATCTGCTCTGTAGGAGGAAATGGAAATAAGACTTGGGATTCTTGAAGGATCTCTGCCTAGAACCTCAGTGCTGTTAATTCACTTTCCATATATTTCAGGTCACTTTTTATCTCCTGACACAGAAGTGAGTGCTGCCTGCTCCCGAGGAAGGAGCAAGGACACACTCAGAAAAACCACAACAGCAAAACAACCCAAATGTCTGACTGCCTCCTGAATCATTTATAGCTGTGGTGTACCCATCCAGCCTTTGGGTACTGCTGCATCTGCTTACCTATAAAGATCCTAAAGATCTCTAAGACCCTGTGACACTCAGAGTGAGCAGAACAACTGTTTTGTAGTGGTTTACTTGTGCCTGCTAAACGTCATAAAGTTTCCCATTCTCAGCATAATGGAATTCTGTTATCTCATCTCTTGCTGAGCAGTCAGCCCTGGGGGCATCTCCCTCTGATTCACCTCTTACACCTGCCTTTTAGACAGCTTTGTTCGTGCTTCAGACAAGACTCAAGTTAATTGGGTTCTTGCACACGATACTTAAGTGGTACAGTACATGAGTGCTGATATCACACACTGTAAACAGCTCTAGAAACTGGAGCTCCTGACTTATCTGTGGAGTGAGTTCAGCTCAGGCTGCTTGGGCATTAATTTCACTCACTGGCTTTCATCCCTTTTCTGTAGGAGTTGAGAAATAGTTTAGGTCTTGGGTTCCCTGTGGAGATGGATCCAGAGGTGTGAGCCTTGCCCATGACACTTTCTGCATCTCACACCTCTATGTCCCCCCGCCCTTCATGACTTAGGTTTAAATGGCTTTGTAAATTGTCTTTCTGAGGTTTTTTTTTGTCTCATATGCTCTGCAGATATAATGGCAGAAGTTAATCAGGCTTTTCTAGTTAGGCTCTACCCACACCCCCAACTAGTTATGGGAGTGTTCCCCTTTACAGTAAAATTAAATTCAGGCTGACAGAATTTCTTTCCAGAGGATGGGCAGCTCTTCCAATCTCCCTTGGACTCTCCTGAGCAGTGTCCAACTGCAATTACAGGAGCAGAGTTGCCATCCTCCTGCCCTGTCTCCCCAGTCTTCATTCCCAGAAAAAATCACTGAGAAGAGGGTCAGGCTAGCAAAGGAGTTGCTGTCATCCTCTGTTTTAGGGGGTTCTGCTCCCCCCCTTTTCCTTTGTTCCCCAAAGGTCTCCCCAGTAGAAAGATGCAGCAGGTTCCTATGGCCCGTTTTGGGTCTGTAGGCAGGATCATGGGGGAGGATTTGGATGTCCTAGACCACCTCTGCCCCCTGTTTTGCTGAAGTTGCATCATCAAGAGCTGTAAGCAATGAATTGTGTTGCTTAAGGTTAGTATTTGGTTAGGATTTTTGTTGGCAATGCTTGAGGTTGGCTTTTTGTCCCTCTCCTCATTATTTGTTCAGAATTGAAGCCCCATTATTGAAGCTTTCATCAAATATCAAGCATTGCCATACTGAAAATACAAGAGAGTCTCACAGCTCAGCTGAAGGCAATAAATGTAGCTTGTTCTTAGTTTCTGCTTGGTTTCTAGTTCAAGAAGTAATGGGAGTTGCTGTTAGTGAATTATGGGTTTTTTTGCTTTACAACAGAGGAAATGAGATGGCATTATCTTGCCCAGTTCAGAAGGAATCCTTCAAAGATGCAGCCTTTTGAGAGCCACATTAATTCCTTTCCTGCTCTCACTACAAAGCACAAATTCTTGAAACCTCTTACATTTTTTTCTGCAAGAAATTTCTCCCCCTTTCTCCTCGGTTTTTGGACCCTTTTGAAGGACACCGAGAATTGGTGACTTTTAAAGCTTTTAAAGGTTTTGTGCTCCTATTTCATGAGGACCTGGAAGGTGAACAGAGCCTGCTGTTTCCTGTCTTTAACCCCCTGCTGCTTTCCTCCTGCATGTTGAAATGGTTTGATCCTTTGGCACCAAGGCCCCTTTTTTAGCTGGACTTTGTCAGTATTGTCAGTGTTACCCGTGAGCAGAGGCAGTCGGTGTCTGTGTCCAGGGTTTGGTGCCAGCTGGGTGAGGGAACATGTGGATGTGGCTCAAAGGAAGCCTTGAAACTTCTCCAGTGTTTTTTGTTGTGTTTTTTTTTTTCTTTACTAAAAAAAGCCATTGATATTCTGAATTGTGAACCAGGAACCTCCCAGAAAGAGAATTAAAGGGTGGGTTTCACTCTGGAACTGGAAATGAGCTGATTTCTGGTAACAAAGACTATTTCTTGTCTGTTGATATCTATTTATAGGATCTTAGCTTTCCTGGGCTGGTGTCCCTCAGTTTAGTCCTGGTCAGTAGTCTAGGACAGGCTGTAGCCCATCTTGGCTCTTGGGCATGTGTGAACCTAAATAAGGTAGAATCATACAATTCTGGTGGCATGAAAACCTTGATATCCCAAAACAGAATTATTTCAAGTCTTAGGCTGGAAAGTCTTAGGTTGACTCTTTCAGAGGGTCTTTTTTCCTCCTAAAGGAGGGCAGTTTAAGTGCTTTAGGAGTTTTTTTTCAAGTCAGCATGCAAGACAGGAGTTGGTGTGCACAAGGCAGTCGTGGTTAGTGGTCCATATTAACTTACAGAATCAAATACTAAAGTTCACTGAGCCTGTGATTCAGGGGTTTTTTTTCCCAGTGTGTCACCAGACCATTAACTCTGTGTCTGTTTTGTGTGCATCTGTCAGAAGAAGGAGGATGAGGCCAGGGGACCCTTTCCAGCACGATTCAGTAATGGAAAGAGCTGAATTTTTCTGCAAAATGGTGATGAGAAAAAACAAATATTAGGGGAAAAAAACCAACCCTCATTCTTTCCAAGACTTCAGCCACATTTCTGCCTTCAGTGGGAAGGAAGCAGACAGCCTCTGTGAACAACTGGCTGCTGCAGGAAAAATGAGCTTACTGTTTCCATTTTGTATTTACTAATTTCTGAAACAAAAAGCCTCCTAGGAGGCTGAAGTGTTTGCTGTGTGTGTGTTTTGTCCAGCATCCCTGCAGCTGTGCATGCAACACTGATTCATTTTGGGTAGGAACTTGTGAGATTTTGGTCTCCTCAAGGGTTCAGAGGCCTCTGCAAATGTTCCTGGATAAAGCCCTTTCCTAAGTAGTGCAAAGAGTCTTTTGGGGGTGGCAGAAGTGAAGCCCTTTTCCCCTGCCTGTCCCTAGAAGTCTCTGTCCCGTGAACTGAAGTGTTTCCTGTTACTTTGTGTGGCTTTCAAGCTTATGGAGTTGCAGACAGTCTGATAAAAGATGTTTTCTCCTTCTTTTCCTGGCTCTGAGAGGGAAGATTATATCATGCAGGAGGGGCAGGATCAGGGGACCCTCCATCAAGATTGTGCAGTACCTCTGCTGCATGATTTATTTCTTTTTATCCTATTTATTCTTTCTTTTGCAGCTTCTTTTTTTTTTCTACGAAAAAGCTGTCTGTGTTTTGCCCCTGTGAGAAACTCTTTCGTGATAGGTTTGTTTTTTTTTTCCTAACTTGCATGTTCTGCAGCCTTGAAGAGGATTCCAGTCTCGTGACTCTTTCCTGAAGGAATTCCAGTCTCCTGGGCCACCACCTTCACCAAAAACCATGGAGAAGTTTGTATCAGACAGGCCCGTTCCCGTGTCAAAGGTACTCTCTGGTCTTTGGGGAATACTGTTATCCCACCTTTCCATCACCAGAATTTGGGAGAGCCCCACCTGTTTCCAGAGGGATTTCCAGTCTGTTTTGCTGACATGCTGTGGTGGGTGGTGCTGTTGAAACCAGTGGCCTTTCTGGAATAGTTCTCCCTGACCACAAGTAGGAACACAGAGTCTTTTGGCCCAACTTTCTGATTAGTCACCAGGTAGTCTTACTGAATTCCACTCTGCTTGGAATGGGGAGGTTTTATTTCAGAGAGCTTTTGGTGTGGGAGGGGTGTCTCCCATGAGACCAGTCCTGTTTTCTTGGTATTATGGAGGCTTGTTACAGTGAGCACATGCCTCAGTGTATTTAAATTATTCTCGTGCTGGTGATAGAGATTTGGCAAATCAAAATGATGCTGAAACACTTTCCTGTCCTCACAGTACTGTGGAAACATCAACTGAGCATTAAAATACCTGTTTGTTGTGGCCTTTTTCACCTAAGGGGAAAACAAGGCTGAGACACTGGAGGATGGGATTAATCTAACTGAGACATGCTGTGCTTTCTTTCCCAACGCCTGGGTCTGAGGTGCAGTCCCAGGATCTCTGGTAGTCAGTGGCAGAACCTGTTCTTGGGTGTTAAAACTGCTTTTTGCCCTTGCCCTTTTCAGTTCATGGGCAAGACTCATCTCCTGAACTCTGTCACCAGGGTAGCTGCTGCTCAGGCTTCCCTCAGGAAAACTGCATGCTGGAATACCAGACTGGCCCAGGGAAGTTGGTGGGACAAGAGGCACAAGAATAAGGGTTCCTTATTAGCAACGTGATTTTTAGCTCTTTTAGCAGGGGGCAGTGGTGTGAATGGGGGATTTCCCATGGCGTGGAACTTGAGTGGCTTTGATAATCCCGAAGATGCTCTGACCCTGTTACAGCAGGACAGACAAATCTCTCGCTCTCTCCTCAGCCCTTCATCTTTCTTCCTTTTTTTTTTTCCTTCTCTGTTTGTTTTCCTTCTTCCTCCCCCAAGAATGGAATCCCTACTCCTCCTTCCCAGAAGAAGCCAGATGCAAACTCGTGCCCTTATGCAGCTGGCAAGCATTTTCTCCCTGGTGGGGTGGACGGTGAGAACTGCAAGAATAACGAGAAGGAAAGGCAGTGGATCCGCCCTGATACACCCAGCAAATGCACGTGGAAGCTTGGGAAACCCCTCTCTGCCTCCCCACATCATCATGCCTCTCTGTAAGTGTTTCACTTGCTGCTTTTCAGCACTAATCCAGGTTCCCTCGGAGCCATGGGGATTTAACAGCAGGTGACTGATTTGAATGGAGTCTTGCTTAGACTGTAGATGTGCTGGGGCTTTTTAATTTCCATGTCTGAGCAAAGCTAAGAACCCAGACTGAGTATACAGAGAGCCTTGCACCACAGATGTGAAAGTGCATGGACTGGAATGAACTTATTTGAAGTGACCTGGCAAGCAGTTCCCCGACTGGATGAAAGTTTGCACTGTTAATGCCTTTTGGTTATAAAATAGCTGACTCTGAGGAGTGCTGAGCTACTCCGTGTCAGGAGAAAGTGCAGAGCTCTTCATTCTTGCCTCAGCGCCTCTCGTGATGTCTGATTGATCCTTGTTTTGGATCAAGGACTTGATGTTTTGTGAGTTTGTGTCCCATGGTTGTTCTTTTAAAGTAAAATATCTGAAGTAACTACCCTGATAAAGGGGAGGGAGAAAAGCTGGTTGAAATAAAAAGCACCAGGAATGCTGTGTGGTTGTTGAGTGACCTGCCTGTGGTCCTTTCTGGGAATACACCGACTGTGTTTGTATTTGCACCAGGCCAGAGCCTCCAAAGATCCTGCCAAACATCCTGAATAAAGTTGGCAATACACCTTTAGTGCGAATCAACAAGATTGGGAAGCACTTTGGACTCAAGTGTGAACTCTGTGAGTACTGCTGCACACAGAAGAGCAAACGAACAAAAACTGTTTCAGAAACTTGGGGTAGTTCTGGTTAATAGTTTTCATGTAACTCTGGGAACAGGAGTGCAGGCACCTGGCAGAAAATGGTGAGGAAAAATTCCTCTTTTTCTTTGGCAGATGGTCAGGTTTTTTGGAATCGGTCATTTAAAACATCTTTCAGTTTGTGCTTCATGAGAACATTTCCTCCAGCTTTTCCATTTTTGTAGAAAAAGAACATTTTTCATAGAACATTTAAATTTTAAAAAGTTGTACGAAGTTTTTGGCTGCTTCTCATATTCAGTGTTCATCAGTGTGTGTAAAATGCAGATCAGCAGTTATCAATCACCAAAGATCACTGAGAATGATTGAAGAGATGAAACTGTCGGTGGAAGTTGGTTTTTTTTTTGTTTGTTTGGTTGGGGTTTTAAACCCAACCGTACTGGAGATACCTGGAGGCTCTGATCAGAGTCCTGAGAGGTGGTGTTCAACAAACACCACTGAAGGGTCTACTGCTGGGGGGGAGTGGAGTGAAAGTGTGGGCTGAACAAGAGGAGAAACTTCCAGTTTGATCAGGAGCTCTTTGGCTGGGGGGCTTCTCAGGGAAGGGGCAAGACCAGGTTTCAAGGCCAGGCTGGATGGGGCTCTGAGCAACCTGGTCCAGTGGAAGGTGTCCCTACCCATGGCAGGGGGTTGAAATGAGGTGATCTTTAAGGTCCCTTCCAACCCAAACCATTCTGTGATTCCATGACAACTTGCTTGTTGTGACCTGTAACAGAGGAGGTGTCATTAGCTGAATCCCCGTCTCTGGTGCTGGGAAGCAGGGAGGTGAACTGGGCAGGCATGTTAACAGAGCTGCCCTTCCAGAGGTGTTGTTAGGAATCTGCTGCCAAGTGACTGTGTTCAAGAGCTTGGTTTCTGTGATCCCAGTGGTCAAGTGCGAGTACTTCAACGCCGGGGGCAGCGTCAAGGACCGCATCAGCCTCAGGATGGTGGAGGATGCTGAGAAGGCTGGGATCCTGAAGCCTGGGGACACAATCATAGAGCCAACCTCTGGAAACACAGGTGGGGCCTGGAGAGACCTTAGCAAAGTGTGTGTGTGTGGGAAATGCTGTGGTGGTTTTCCTGGGAGAGGCAGGTTTGAGATTGGAGCATGGAGGCTGCCTGTGCAAGGAAGAAGGGATCTCTTCCTACCTGCAGTGCCTCCTTCATCTTGCACAAGGAACACTTCTACAGTGACCTAATGCTGACCAGAACAGCTTGGAAGGAGTTCTGCTAAATTTGCAGAGCCTCGTTGCTTTCAAAGAAAAGAAGCATTAGGATGGATTCACTAGAGTCTTTAGGTCCTATTCAGGAATTCAAGTCTGACTGAAATTAAGGGGGGGAAAAAGCACCCAAAAGACTGGTAAGAATCTGGATCTTCCCATTCTTTCTGTTTGGGAAGTCCCATGGTCCCTCTGTCAGGTGAGGTGGGCCTGGTTTGAGAAACAGCCGTTCCCATGTTGGTGCAGTTGAGGTGGGAGATGAGCTGCACACCCACAGCTCTGCCTGCTGACAAAGCCCTTGCACACCTGGATTTTCAACAGGTTCCACTGTTGAAAATCACAGGAGATCCACAGCATCTCCTGCTTGGAGGGCTGGAGGAAGGAACAGTCCCACTAGGCAGGGCCCAGGGCAGAGCATCTGATGATCCAAACACTGGAGTTAACTCGGCTCCTGTGTCAAAGCTGTTGTAGTTCTGTTAAGCTGCTCTGCTCCTGGGGAGAAAACATACCTGGGGTGTTCCCCCTTGAGTTAAATATAAAATATATAATATACTTAAATATAAATAGTTAAGTATAAAATATACTGCCTCCTCTGAGCAGGTTCCTGTGCTGAGCTGCAAGCTGCTCTCTGGCCTGATGTGCTCTGGAGAGGTGTTTTGTCCTGTTCTTAAACTCCTTCCTGGGTTTCCATCCACTGTTGCATGATATTAGACACAGGCCAAGCAGATCTTTCTCTTGTTCTTTTGGTCCAGTCAAACCTTTGTTGCTGGAGGGACTGGGGTGATGAGCTGATCTGCCTTCCACAAAACTCTGGGAGGTCACATCAGTTGCTGTTGCCTCAGCAGCTGTTCTCTGGAGGTGCAGTGTGACTGCAGCCTTTGTGACTGTGGCTGTACCCCTTGCCTGAACAGTGGCACGTGGTGGAAAACATCCATATGTATTGTGTTCCTGCAGTATCTAAGGTCACACCGTGACATCCTGCTTTCTGGGTCAGCACCTGATAAATGATTCTCCTTCCCACAGAATCCAGAAAGGCAGAACTGGAGGAGATACAGGACAATTGCTGCAGAATGCTGTCTCTCTTCTACATATAAAAGCAAAGACCAGGGCAGACAGTAACCTGAGATAATTATCATTTGCTCTAGGCTACTGCTCAGGTCTGTGGAGTATGCTGAAAGTGAGAGCTAATGTGTTATATTTTTATCCTTTTTGCATCCCACTTCTCCCTCAGCCAAAGTCCTGTTTTGATGTTTGCTGCATTTCCAGTTCAGTAGCAGAAAGTACAAAGTATTAGAGTTCAGGTCTCAAAATTCTTTCTTCATCACAGACTGTAAGGAAGAGTGCTGGATGGCTTCTCTTCAGCCTCTGGCCTTAGTGAGGCCTTTGCTGTCTTATTTTTGTATTTGGGCATCCATATTTATCTATAATACACTGAGAAAAGTTGCTTTCCCTCCCACAAATATATTAAACACTACTGGAATTACTTGAGGTGTGAGTTAAGCTTCTCTTACAGTACCAGTTTTATTATTAGTGTTTATTATTATTAGGGGTTTTTTTACCTCTCTGTGATCCAGCACCATGTAGAAATAGAGCCAGCTTTGAACAAGCAAGTCTCTGTGTAGGATAAACTGCAAGTGTTAGTCCTGCACCCAACACAGCACCCAACACAGAGCCTTGCAGTCTGACCTCAGACACTGATCAACCAACTTGATCTGTTTAGCTTATCCTGCAGAGAGGTGATCCTAATAACAGGGGTGAGCTTCTCCTCTCTGAGGTGCAGAAAATGACCAGCTGGAAGGCAGAAATCAGGCTGGAGGTACAGACTTTTGAAGTAAGAATGAGGTGTCTCTAGCAGTCAAGGTACTTCATTGTGGTAGCAAGTTTACCCAGTGTATTAGAACCTCAATCACAAACAGCATCTAAATAATTTCTTTCCAGAAAGGACTTAGTTTCAGTGCATTGCAAACTAAGGGTTTAATGCAAAAGTGAGTCAATAAAGGCTCTGATGATCTTCTGGCAGCAACAAAGGGATCGCTCTCATCTTCTCTAGCTCCAAGCACATTCCTTTCCCAAATTCCTTCTGTAAAAATGAAGTGGGTGAGACAGGAGGAAGGTGATGTGCATGTGGTACAGCCAGCAGTTTGCACATGTCAAGCTTCCCCACCCTTGGCTAAGCTTTCTCTTGGCTGTGAACCTGAAAGAACGAGCAGCATCTGTAAATCCAGTTCTGCCCAGCAGACTGAAACATTCTGTTTGCCACCCCTCTGGAGACACTGTATTCAAGCCTCTGGTGAAAATCTGATTAAATCCAGGGGCCTGCCAAAGCTGGCATTGTGGCTTTTGTTCTCTGCTGCTCCTCACTGTGGGCTCTGCATGTCTTTGCTTGCCTCCAGGAATCGGGCTGGCCTTGGCTGCGGCAGTGAAGGGTTACCGCTGTATCATCGTGATGCCAGAGAAAATGAGCATGGAGAAGGTGAGACCTGCTTGTCTTTTCAAGAATTTAAAAGCCAAACGTGTTTGCACTCGCAGAATTCCTGGTGCAGATGTGTGCTGTGGCTTTAACAACAAAGGTGTAGGCTCTTGGTCTCCAGGTTGTTGGCCAGGCAGAACTCTGCTGAGGGGCTGTTGCAAGTGCCCACAAAAATCCAGGCTGGCTAGCCTTGGGTAGAAAATGTCTTTTAAGACCCATCCCCACGGCTTTTTGTCACTTTGAAAACTGTCATAGCAGTTTTAAATACAAATGTCAAGGGAACTTGGGGTTTTCCACGCACACTGCCTGTCCCTGGGTGAGCTGTCCCACGCTGAGCAGAGGATGAAGGGGAGGCAGTCCTGAAGTATTCTCTGAGTATTCTGCAAATATCCAGGGCTCAGGGCTGAGTGTGAGGGAGCCCGCTGAGCTCCTCACTGGGTGGTACTGGCAAGCATCTGAGTTGCCACCACAACAGCAAAGGGGAAGGAAAAGCTGCCTTGCCTTCCACTTACCTTCACTGTGGAAAGCACAAAGCATCTATTTATAGAGCAAGGCCTGTCCTGTGGTGCTGCTCCTGCAGCCAAGAGAGGAGCACAGAAGAGATCCCCTGTGTTCTACAGCTGAGGCAGCAGCACAAATGAGCAACATCCCTTGAAGGCCTGTAACCATGGCTTGCTGTTACCTGCTCTGGAGGGACAGGTACCACATGGCCATTGCCATGTGCCACAAGGCACCAAAGGTCACCCTCCCCTCTGAACACAGGCTTTGCCTTAGCTCAGTGTCATAATCTTTCTTGCCCTTGGAGCAGCTGAAGGGTGCACAGGGCCCTGGAGGATCTCTATTGCTGCCTGTGTCCAGAGGAGGGGATAAATATACATAATTGACACTAAAACATAAAATACTGGGCTACAGCACTGCTGGAGTGCAGAACAAGACTGGTGTGAGAGCAGAGGGTGTTTTGGCTGAATGAGGCTTCTCAGTGTGGTAGGAATAGTTCCTACAGGCACAAAGGACTGGACTAGAAACAGGAATATGACACCTGGCTCCCCAGTAAAGCTTAGCTCAAATCCTTAGTGTCATTTGGTTTTGATCCATGGCTCAGGCTGTGGGAGAACCACTGAGGAGGCTGAGCAGGTGAAAGGGAAGATGTTTTCTTCCCCCTTTCATCCAGGGAAGTCTCTGTGCAGGGAGGGTGTTCTGGGGTTCTGTGACCGCCTTCCTTTGCTACAGGTGGATGTGCTGAGAGCTCTGGGCGCTGAGATTGTGAGGACCCCAACCACTGCCAGATTCGATTCTCCCGAGTCTCACGTGGGAGTGGCGTGGAGGCTGAAGAACGAGATCCCCAACGCACACATCCTAGACCAGGTAAGAGCCAGGGTGCAGGACAGCACGGAGCAGGAGTTGCAGCATTGTTCCTTAGTGTCCTTGGTTGACTGTTCAGCTCCCTGCATGTTTCTCTGAAGGAGAAGATGCCCCAGACCCAGAGCTGTGGCTGAGCAGCCGCTGTGCTCCAGGCCAGCAAGTTCTTGTAGTCACTAGAGAGCAGCAACGAGCCGGTGTTTGCCAAAACTGCAACACCTGAGGATGTCTTTTTCCACTGAGTTGGAGAGCCTGCGTGGAAGAACGGACACAGGAGTCATGTTGCTAAAAGTAGCTGTCCCACAAACAAGACTGATCTTGGCGTTGGAGGGTGCTGGCACCTTAAAACTACTCTTAAATTAGGTCACTTGTGAAGGTTGTATCTCCCCTCGGGCCTAGGCCCAGGAAACAGATAAGGAAACAGTCTGCAAAGAGTGTTTGTAGCTGTTGTGGGGCTTGGAGATTGTTTGACATGTTCTTGAAATGCCTCACAATGTGAATTTTTGTCTCCATGTCTGTTCTGTCTTTCCATTTAGTACCGGAATCCCAGCAACCCCCTGACACACTACGACACCACAGCTGAGGAGATCCTGCAGCAGTGTGATGGTATGTCTGCTCCACTGCTAATCCCCTCCTCAGCCAGTCCCTGGTAGCTTTATTGTTGTGTTCTTGGAGAAGGAGACCTGAGCTGGATGAGAAATGCCTGGATTTTGGCACAGCAAATCCCATACACGTGCTGTGTGTCATTAGAGAATTACCTTCTTTCAGTAGTCACAGTGATGATTTTTTTTTCCATTAGAGAAGAATTCTTTGGGTTTTATGCTCCTCTGCTAGTGATCAGGTGGAGGAAGCAGTGATGCCTAAGATACCTTATTAAAAATAAAAAGGCATAGGTAGACTGCTATGAAAGAGGGTTGTTTTTCTCTGATCCCAAGTACAGAAATAGTTATTTTAACATTCCCAGACCAAACACTCTGATACACTGGAAGATTCTTCACTTAGGAGTTCTCAGGAGGACAAACTGCCCCGTGTAGCAGTTGTCACTAGTAGGACCCTCTCACTTTGTAGGGATCTGTTCCATGTTGGTGTTGGGCAGCTGGAGTTCCAGTTAGAGCTGGAGAACCAGCAGGGATGAGCTGTGGCAGCACAGAGCTTCAGCTGAGCTCACTCACCCAGCTGAGGAGCTGCTTTGAGAGCTGTTGGAGACATTCCATGTGATGCTGCAGTCTACCCCGTGGGCATTTCCATGGGTGGCAGAATTAAGTCATATAGGAGGCTACTGACCTGCCTTATAAAAATGTTATACAGCACAGTTTCTGATGGGACCCTCTCATAAGAAAATCAGCTATTAAATTCCTTCTCATTGAGTTGAGGACCATGTGAAGGGTTCTCCTCCCTCCTAAAACTCTGACTGTTCAGAGGATTTGGCTTGTCTTTGTGTGACAAACTTTGAGTTAAAGTGAGTGCACTTTAACAAGCTGCCATCCCACAAATTGGGAGTCCAGATGAGTTCCAGCTTTAGACTTCTTGTTTGTATTTACTTTCCCTCACAGGGCAGGCACTGTTCAGTTGCCCCTGCTTGGTGGGGTGTTATTCTCTTGGCTGGTAAGCACTTGTTTTTGTGTGTGAATTGGTGAGCTTTTAAAAATTTAATTTTATTTTTTAATTAACAAAGCTGTCATGTGGATGCACCAGGGAAACTGTAGGTGGTGACAGAGGGATAAAATACATCCACACTCACTCTGAGTGCTGAGTGACCAAACACTCTTTTTCACTGGAAAATGGGAGAGTAGTGTTAACAGTTCTCTCCATGGATGCCTAACCCATGCTCTTGGCACTCATTCAGCTAATTAACTAATATAATGGGCTGCTTGGTTTAAGTTAGAGAATGAATTATGTGTATCAGCAAATACAGTAACAGGGAAAACTGCAGCTGTCAGCTTCATGGGCCACCTCCAGCTGTGTCCAAAGTGCCACAAGTTGGTGCCTTGCCAGGCCTCTGCCTGGACATTTCAAAACCCTTGTTGGAGTAAATGAGGATTGAGCAATGTGGGCTCAGGGCAGGTCTCATAACAGCTTTTGGGAAGCAAAATTATCTTGCCCTTTTCAGCTACTTGCTACGGTTTTTTTTGAAGAAAGTCCATACTTAGGTGTAAGTGGGGGTTTAATCCATCATTCTGTTGGAGGTTTCACAAGTGCCTTCTGTCCCTCACCCTCAAACAGGGAAGGTAGACATGCTGGTGGCTACGGCTGGCACAGGAGGGACTATCACTGGCATCTCCAGAAAGCTAAAGGAGAAGTGTCCGGGCTGCAAAGTAAGTGACAAACCTAAAGCATTTCTCTTCAGTGGGGTCAGCCTCAGACTGCTCCACTTGGCACATCTCACTCCTTGTAAGCCTGCCCTGGATCTCTGTGGGAAGCCCCTCTCTGTTCTCAGTTAGAAGGTACTTCTGAGGACAGAGGAAGGTTTTGAGACTGTCTGAAATCATCTGGTCTCAGTGGTGACCAGAGTTCGGGTTTGGCTCAGCAGGTGAAAACTGGCCCTCAGATCCCTTCATGGGGTGTCTGAGAAACTTCCCTCTCTGGTTTGTACTCTGCAGCCTTGTGTTTCCTCTCTGATTGTGTCACCACTAACTTTTTTGGAGGTGCTGAGGTTTTACCTGGTGTAATTGTCTCTGCACAGATTTCCTCACAGCACTTGGCATCCCACCTCCATCATGAACATTTTCCTACCTAGGCAGGGAGTGGTAAAGAAAATAAAACCGATCTGCTTACACTTGGCCCGAGATGTCTTGGCTGGAATGATGCCTGACCCGTGAACGAGGACAATCTTGGGGAAACCCTGTCTTCTGTTTAAAACAAGCAAACCCCACACAGAACAAGTGGCACCCCTTGGTGTCCACACATCCTGAAGAGGTGGGATGGGTTGCCAAGAAGCAGCAAAGCATTTTGCTCTCAGGGGAGCTGAATGTTGCCAGAAAAATGAGTAAGGAGACTGGGTTGCTGTTGGCTGGGCTGAGTGTGACGCCAGCAGCTGCAGCAAGGCCAGTGCTCACACGTGCTGTGTCCTCACAAGCAGTGTGTCACAGTGGCCTGAGTGGAAACTGCCTCTCCAGATCATAGGTGTGGATCCTGAAGGCTCCATCCTTGCCGCACCAGAATCGCTGAACAAGACTGACAAGACGACGTATGAAGTGGAAGGAATCGGATATGATTTTGTCCCCACGGTGTTGGATAGATCTGTAAGTTGTGCCTCTTGGTTTTACTGCCCTCTGCCCTCGGATGCAGGAGTAAGGGGAAAGGCGGAGGGAAAAACTTTGGGGAAGTATTCCTTTGAGGTGAAATGGGAGGACGAGGAGACAGAACTATTCCTGTTCTTTCCATCAGCAGAAGCAGTTCTCAGAACATTTGTTTTACAGTGCCAGGTCAAAAGGCTGTGAGTAGATAATGTTTTCCTAGAACAAATTTATTTTTACAATTAAAAAACCCAAACAAAACATACGACGAAACACACACAATAAAAACAACAACAAACAAACAAACCCACAAAAAACACTAGCTAAGCAATAAAAAATGTCTCCAGTAAAGCATCCCAACCCCTCTTGGGCAAAGACAGCATCTTGAGCAGAGCCTGTGTCCCTGGGAAGCCCTCCAGGAGGGGAAGAAACTGCTGTTCTCCGTGGCTGACTCACAGCAGCCTGTTCCCAGAGAGAGGTTCCAATAAGGAGCCTGCTGTACTGATGTGATCATCTTACCTTGGCAAAAAAAAAAAACCCACTTGGCATTTGGAGGATGGAAACCCAGGCACATGGCTTGGTAGGGCAGCTGTTACCTCAAAGAGCATGGGTTGAATTCACACTGGTTGTGTAGTTCCCCTGTGCCTCCTCACTCAAATAGCCCCCTGTTTCTGTCTTCCTGCCCCTTCCCAGGCAGTGGACCAGTGGTACAAGAGCAATGATGAGGAGTCCTTTGCTTTAGCTCGCATGCTGATCCGAGAGGAGGGGCTGCTGTGCGGTAAGAGCAGATGTGGATCCCTTGGGTCTCTCTGTGGGAGGCTGAAGCCTTGAGCAGATCAGAGAGACCTCCTTCCACCTCAGAACTTGTCTTCCTCACTCTGGGCTCGCCTCACTCTTTCCCCTCCTCTCTTTTTGGTCATTCTCATTTCGCTCGTGGCTTGACAGTTCTGCCTCTGCCCTGTGTTTTGGCAGGTGGCAGCTCAGGCAGTGCCATGTCTGTGGCTGTGAAGGCAGCCAAGGAGCTGAAGGAGGGCCAGCGCTGTGTTGTCATCTTCCCTGACTCTATCAGGAACTACATGTAAGAGCCTGCTGGTTTTCTCTCCTTACAGCAGTGGCAGTTTGAATACCTGACTCACATATCACCGAGAAACGTGTTTGGGGCACAAGTTCCAGGGTATCTAAAAAGGGCCTGACATGGAGTAGACATTTTCCCTTTGAAATCTGAGCTCTGATTTCAGTAGGCAGTCATCACTGGTTAGCATCTTTCACAGGAAAGGGCTTGGTTTCACCGTGTTATTTATGGGGGACCACTGGTATTATCCCATCCCTGTGCCCACAGCAGAGCCCAGCACTCCTGCAGCAGCAGCCACTGTCAGGGTGAGTTTACAGGTGGAAGTGTGAGGGTTTTGAGCTGTGCTGAGAAGTTCTTCTCCTACTGCATTGAAGCATATCCCAAACCGTGGTATTTTTAGCTGTGTTTCCTGACTTTTGTCTCATCCAACTCAATACCAGAAACTAGAAACAACTAGAAGCTGCAGGCACTGATGTAGTTGGAACTTTGTTTCCTGTGGGATTCCTTTTTCTTCCTGTGAATATTTTCCTCCATGTCCCTGGCTGGTAAGCTTGGGTAGCAAATGGTGGTCTGTTTTCAATTACACCTTAGTTGTTAGTGGTAGTGAGCTCTAAACAGTTGCCTGTGTTGGCTGTCAGATGTTCAACCTGCTAATGAGATTTTCACTTCCTGATGGTTTTCCAGGTCCAAGTTTTTGAGTGACAAATGGATGATTCAGAAAGGGTTCATGAAAGAAGAGGACCTTGGCAACAAGCCCTGGTAAACATGTCAGATCCATTTGGATTTTCACGCGTCTATTCAATCGAGTTTATGGCAGTTGCTAATTCAAAGCTCATTTCAATTTACACTACTCCTTTGATTTAGCTAATCTTTCATTGTCTTGATGTGTAATTGCAGCTATTAATCAAATCTGCCTAAATTAGTTGACATTTTTCTTTGAGTTGCATGGCAGCAGATGGAAATGTGGTACTTAATGACTTTTTTTTATCTGGAATAATAATAAAAAAAAGTAGTATCCAAAGAACCCTTCCAAGATCAGAGTTCCTGAGTGCAAAGGACTGCAAATCTGCAGAAGTGGAAGGGAACCTTCCCTAATTTGTTGCCTATAATGACTGTAAATATGGGTAGGTCTTTCAGCAGGAGCACAAAATTTTCTGTGTAAGATCTAAATATTGGAATTGGGGGGATTTGTTCTCTCCAATAACTGTCTAATCCTAAAAAGTTGATGAAATGAGGAAAAGAGTTTTGGTCTTCAAGCCTTCTCACACTTCAGTGGCTTTCTGATATTGGGGATAAAACTTTAGAACCTTGAAGTTTTATTGACTCTGGCTGAATCCTGACTCTTCCTTGCAGCCTTTTGTCATTCCTGCAGTGTTGGAGGCACATGAAGAGCTGGTTCTGTTCTTCTCTCCATAAATCTTGCATGGGTTTGTTTTTTTTTTTTACTTCGTCCCCAGGTGGTGGAACATCAGTGTTCAGGAACTGAGCCTCTCTGCTCCCCTGACTGTGCTTCCAACTGTTACCTGTGCAAAGACTGTCGAAATTCTCCGGGAGAAGGGATTCGACCAGGTACCAGTTGTTGATGAATCTGGGTATGTCCACATATATCACTATTCATCCATATGTATCACTTCCCTCACCAGGTCCCAAGGGCTGTCTTCTAAGTGCTTGCTGGAAGGATAATATCCTCTCACTCGTCTTTTTTTCAGTTATAGTAACACAGTTCAGAAATGTTACTTAAACACACCAATGCTGGACTTGGGATGTTGTCATGCCAGGAGTGTCCTGCTCTTCACATGACTCTAATGATTATTATGATATACTTACTCAGTGTGTCTCTGCAGGATAATGTAGTTGTTGGTTGTTTTTTTTTAAATAACAACTTAACAAAGCAAAAAAATTCTTGTTTAAAACAACCAACCCCAAACTTACCCACTTCCACCACAGTGTTCACCCAGTTTCTTCGGAACACTGTGTTATAGTGCAATGCTGTAGTTACCCCTGTAACCCAGGGTGTCCCCAGCAAGCTGGGATGTGCCTTATTACCCTGTAGGTCTCCTGTAGACAGGCTGAATAATGAAAAGCTGCTCAACTACTGTCCAGTTACAGTGCTAAATCAAGGAATGAATTGTTGTAGATCCTTGCAGGGTGAAGGGGAATGAGCAAAACTGAGGTGAGCATGTCTCTGGCTGTCACACCTTTCAGAAGGACAGAGGAGGGTGTAAAACAGTGAAGTAGCTGGTGCTTTTCAAAAGCTCCCTGAGGTTGCAGAAGCTCTGCAGTTACAAGGAGCAGAGATACAAAGATGCTCAGAAGGGTCAGGCACCCCACAGCTCCTGCTGACTTGTGTGTGCGTCTCCAGAACTTCTGAGAACTGGGCTCTGTCTCCTGCAGAGACACAGAATCCAAGTATACCATCAATAATGTTGCATTATTACCATGAAGTACCTGAACTGACTTCTCCAGGTTGGCTGAGAGTGGATGCTTTTATCTACAGGAACACCTGAGGCTTTTGTGTTGCTCAGCCCTGTCTTCTCTCTCCCTCCCCAGGGTGATTTTGGGCATGGTTACCCTGGGTAACATGCTTTCCTCACTGCTTGCTGGAAAAGTTCAGCCTTCTGATGAAGTCAGAAAAGTAATCTACAAGCAATTTCAACAGGTAGGCAGGTATATTGTACAGCTCTCTCTGGTTTGAAGTACTGGAGTAGTGTTGGTGTCCCAACACTTCAGTGGCATCATGTTTGGATGAGGTTTTCCTGGGACCATACAGAGCAGCTGTTATTGAGCACAGACATGCTCTAAACCCTGTCCTAGATCACTCAGTAGCTCCTAGGTTTGTGTTGTGGCTGTATTGTGCTGTTCCATTACTTCATCAGGCTTTCTTCCAGCGTGTCTGTCCTTTCCTCCTGCCCCAAAAACCCCAACACAAATGTGGGCCCTGTGTAACTATCCAGGGGAAGAGACAGGGAGATGTTGAAACAGCTCAGCTAAATAATTTCTGCATCAGCTGTAAACAAGCAATGTTTTGCCTTACGTATCAGATGCCTTGCTGAAGCAGGGCTTGGCTGCTGAAAGCTGATATTGTCAAGATGTGTGAATTTTGGTGCTAGTCCGTCCAGAGTGTTGGGTGGAGAGGCCCTGGCACAGGTTACCCAGAGAAGCTGTGGCTGCCCCATCCCTGGAATTGTTCAAGGCCAGGCTGGATGGGGCTCTGAGCAGCCTGGGATAGTGGAAGGTGTCCCTGCCCATGGCTGGGGGGTTGGAACTACTTATCTTTAAGGTTCCTTCCAACCCAAACCATTCTGTGATTCTATGGTAGCACAACTTCCCAGCTGTATGGGCGCTCTTCTAAAAATATATAAGTAGTGTTATTGTTGCTTTGGTTCTCCTGCAGGAAAGAATTTTGGTTTTAACATGGAGTTCTTGACTTAGTTTTCACCAGGTTTTAAGTTTGAAGGCTGTCTCAAAGTAGATGAAGTGCTGTGTTGTGGAGGTGTAAAGCTTCTGTTCGGCCCACGAGCCACCAGGTCCTTTGGCTGAGCAAGGATGCTGGCTCTTTATGGACGCATGTAAACTTATTTTTTCCTTCCCAGGCAGATAATCAAGCATCACGTGGATATGTGGTGCGTAACACAACTGCTTGGTTCGTGTTCTCCCTCCCTTGGACGCCTTAGGAGTTTCTGGGGCTGGTGGTGTGCGATTGTTCCTGTGGCTACGCTGGTGTTGGCTGCACCAGCCAATTCTCTGCACTTCTGAGGTTGTGGCTTTTGCCATGGGCAGCTTGAAATTCCTTGTGCTTCTTCAGTAAAGAACAGCTTAACCATTTCTCTTCCCTTCAGTTCTGGTATTTCCTTCTGGTGGAGGTTGGAAGGGGAGTGACACAAGCACTGGTATTGCTAACGTGCTAACTGGAAGCATCATTCTCTGCTTGTTTCCTATTTGAGTTGATGGTTTGATGGAGAAACGTGGCTAAATGCACATAACCTCAGAAGTATTGTGGGTTTTGCTTTTCTTACCACTTTAGTCAAGATTATTTGGCTTGTTTACTGGTGAAATTGGGAAACCAGATCATCTGTGCCACTGAAATGACTTCTCATACCCCATATAGGACACTGCAGTGTACATGAATAAGGGGTAGGCTTAGCCTGTGGCTACCAAGGCAGAGGTATCTTTTTGCATCTTCTGGCTTTTTTAGGTTGCCCAGAGAGGTTGTGGACTCCCCATCCCTGAAGTTGGTCAAGAACAGGCTGGATGGAGCTCTGAGCAACCTGGTCTAGTGGAAGGTGTCCCTGCCCGTGGCAGGGGGGTTGGAACTGGACGATCTTTAAAGCCCCTTCCAACCCAAACCATTCTGTGGTTCCGTAATGTGGGAAGCTTTCTTTGACAGGATCACCACAATTAGCAGTCTCTTAGAATGGAAAAGGAATGGATATAGCTTTTTTAAAGTCCCTGGTAGGATAGTGCTCTGGGAATTTGAAGCTTCAGTCACAGGATAATTTGCCAATCCAAACAAGTGCCGTTTGCTGGTGGAGAGGAGGAGCATCCTTGAGGAGTCAGGTGTTAGTTGCAGCAGTTTGGGTTCCCAGTCATGTGCAGTGTAGCACCATGTGTGTAGACTCATTCCCTTAGAGACTTAGTAAGTTTTTAAAAAAATGCCTAAATGTGAATCTGCAGCACAAGACTTGGTGTGAATTCCTTTAATCCCCATATTTAATAAAAATATGTCAGGTGGTGGGTGCTGCGTGGACCTGAGGAGAGTCACCGGGGTAATGGACCCGTGGCTGCTGCTTAATATGTTAAATCATGTTAAGAACATTTTATGCAGTTTTTATATGTTTGCAGCAGGTAATTAGTGAAGTGATTCGGAAGTATCTTTATTTGTGCAGGGTCAACACAGAGTGCTTTCTTGTTCAGTCTTAGCAAAGTGGAACTTCACTAAAAATGAATTCTTAGCTCTCAGTTCCTTGATTTGCACCTGAATACAGTGTTAGCTCAGCAATCTTTCGCCTTTGGTTTTGGTTTTGGCTTGCTTGGGCTTTGAAGATCATGTTCACTTCCACAGTGATTTGCAGCCTGATTCATTCACTTTTTCCCAGTCTTGCTGGAAGAAAATCACGAAGAGTTTTATAGTAACTTCTTTTGTTAAGACACGTGGAACACTTGACCTTCTTCTATTATGAACATTTTTTTCAGATATTCAGTGTATTTGTCATGTTTAGAGAATCAGAGTGAGTAACCTCAGGTAGTGCTTCCCTTTCTTGGAAATTAGAAACAAAGAAAACTGATCTTTTAAGTTGGCCTTGATTTGTTGGCGTTTTACAATACTTCAGATGAGAGCAGTAACAAATGCTGATGTGCTGGTTTTAGTTTTGCACGAAGTGTGTGGGTTTTATCAGCCACTAAACATAGGAAAGGAGTGTCTTATTTAAGCTTTGTGTCTCTCTCCTCAGATTAACCTGAAAGACAACTTGGGGAAACTGTCTCATATCCTGGAAATAGACCACTTTGCTCTAGTGGTTCATGAGCAAATTCAGTGTAAGTACAATGTGAGAGGGAATCCTTGAGTGGTGACAAGAAGTGAGGGCAAATGTGTAAACAAGCTCTGAAAAAGCCAAATTCTCCTTCTCTCTCCGTAACTATGTGCTACTACAACTTCATTAAAGTTAGTAAGATCTAAAAATGTTGACACTGACATCACTGTCTCAAAAATGTTTCTTTTTCCTGTTTATTTTATTTAAACTAACCTCACTTGATGTTTACCCTCCAAGCTCTACTTTTCTTTGTCCTTCTCAAAACCCTTTACATTGCCTTCTTTATGAGCTGGAAATGCTTAAATAAATCTTCAAAGCTGGGGGTTTATCACTGTTACATGTGAATAATATTTTTTTCCTGTTTCATCTTGCTTCTAGCAGACAGCCTGTAAAATTACAAACTCTGAGAAACTAGACTGAAAACACCATTAAGACTGACCAGATAAATTTATCTGATAGATATCTCAATTATAACTGTGAGAAGAATAGACATCAAATTTGGGGTTGTTCCTGATGATCTCCATAGGGATGTGCTCTTGGCTCTGTGCTGACTATTTATAAACCTGAAATCTCACTGGAAGCTTGTAGTGGAACAGAGGCTGAGTAAATGTAAAGCCCAGGACAATCCAGCTGGCTGAACAAACTGAGTGTAAAGTAGACTAAACATCTCAGTACAGCCAGACTTTAGGAATAGGGAACTTAGACTGTAGTTAAAGGGTCAGAGGGCATGTGGCCACTTGGTCCCCAGGTCAAAGGTTTATACTAACAATGGAAAAATCACTTCCATCTCTGCTCTCAATGCAGCAAAGATTAAATGGTTACTAAGTTTGTTTGGATATAAATGGTAAAATGTTGTGCTGTGATCGTTACACTGACTCTGTATTTGACAGCGGGGCACAGAGATGGTAGTGTCACATTTCCTCCTCAAAATGGGATTTCTTTGGGCCATTCAAGTGGCCCCTGGTTCCACTGGGATAATGTCACTTGCAGCTGTTTCAAGTGGAGCCACAGAAACTAATATATGAGGAAAATGCACCTTTTAGCAGAGGGTGTGGTTGAATTTTCAAGTCAAAAAGAGTCAATCTGGTGGACCCTTATCCTTCCTTCCATAACGTTTCAGTTTTGTTGAGAGCCTTTCTGAACTGAAAATCCTTGTCACTTCCCGTGTGACTGTTGGCCAAGATGCCATTTGGGTTCCCCCTCTGTGCTCCAGGGTCCCCAGTGATCTCCAGCTCCATCCAGGCCCTGCCACGTGGAGCTGGGACGGTTTGGCCCCTGCCTTTACAAGCAGTGCCGTTGACACCAAGGGGGATACGTGGGTTTGTGCCTGCTAGAGCCAGAATTCCCTCTGTTCCCATGCAGATCACACTGATGGCGCCTCCAGCAAGAGGCAGATGGTGTTTGGCATCGTCACAGCCATCGACCTGCTGAACTTCGTGACCGCGCGGGAGCGGGAGAGGAAATCCAACTGAGGCCAAGCGGCGGCCAGGAGCCTCTCCAGCAACGTTTTGCAATCTCCAACAAAGAATCAGGTTTATTTCTTTAGTCGAATGGCCTTAAGTAGAATGGTCTTAGGCTGTTTTTTGTTGTGTGGTTTGAGGTTTTTTTTTGTGGGGGGTTTTTTTTGTTTGTTTTTTTAATTCTGAAAATAAGCAGTTAGCTTATCCCGGTGTCAGCTCTGCAGCCAGTGTGTCTTGCACAGCTCTCAGGGACTTGCTCCTTAATCAGCTCACACAATATTTCTTGTCAAGACAATTTTATTTTTTTACCTATATATATATATATGTATAC